>JAAWXA010000026.1:12752979-12777207 GCA_038090715.1 Florisuga fusca
GTCCCGGGCGGGCGGAGCGCGGAGATGCCGCTGCCCCGGGGGATGCTCTTGCCCGGGGCTGTTCTGCTGGCGGATGCTCCTACCTCAGGGATGCTCTTGCTCCGGGTTGTTCCTGCCTCGGGAGGAAACCTTGCCCCATGGAAGCTCCTACCTGAAGAGGTGATGCTCACTGACCCACCCGCCCCAAACATAAGAACACAGGCTTGCCACCTGTTGGGGTTTTTTTTGTTTGTTTGTTGGGGGTTTTTTGTGGTGTGTTTTGCTTTGTTTGTTTGTGTTTTCTATGAGGAAAAGAGCCACAAGATGTATGCGCCGGTGCCCTGGGACAGAGGATGTAGCGAGGGCCGTGGGAGTCTCCACGCCGGCAAGAGGAGGAGCTGTGTGCCCATGGGTGCCTTCCCGTCCCAGCGGTGAAAGGGGAGAGGATGCTCGGCGGTTTCTGGCTGCTAAGGTCAGTGCAGGCAGGAGGATCCCCGACATCCAGGGAAGGGCCCGGGGGCTACAGGGCTCAACAGAAGATGTCCTGACAGTCCAGGGCTGCTCTGCAGGCAGTGTTATTGTTACCAGGACCACGTGGATGTGTATGTATATATATATTATTATATATATATATATACAGGATGAAGGGTAACAAACAAAGGTGCTGGATAACATTACAAATACAGTGGTGGGTCACAGCTCGATTTGCTCTTCCTAGCTCTACTATGATAATGAAAATCTCATTGGAAGGTGTGAGATTTTACAGTCTACATTATCATCCCGCTGAGATCACAATGCCTCCCTGGGAGCCCCTTATTTGAGGGGCAGCATAGGAGAGAGAATGGCTGAGCAAGAAGGCTCAAGGACTCCAATCTCTCCAGTATCTGAGTCTGTGGACAGGGCACTCTACACCACCACCACCACATGCCTTTTGGAGCAGCATGTGGATCCTCTCAAGCAGGAGGCAAGGGAAAGCTTTTCTTTCTGTCCTGTGTTGTGACCTTGTGAGGAGAGGTGAATTCCCAGGCTCTCAGCTGCCTGCCTCTCCAGGATGTGCTGACATGCTGTCACATGGAGGTTGATGAAGGCATTGCAAAACTGCACTTTGAGAACCCTGGCACTTACTCATACAGCATCTAAAACTTCAAGGATTTGTCAGTCAACCACATCACATCACAGGCCATTCATTAGTATGGAGACTACTGATGTGACAAGCCAGAAGCATTCATCAGACAGGCATGAGCCTGAAATCTCCATGCCCACAGCCTACATTGAATTGCTCTGGAATGCAGGTTTCTTGCTATAATCACCAGGCACATGTTTAAGTTAAGCAAACACTGTATTTGTGGCTGAAGCTGCTCTCAGTTGCGGTGGATGAGATCCACAGATTAATCTGAATTCACACACAAGACTTGGCTGTGGCAAAAGGCAGAGATGCAGTTACCCAAGCTCTCTTGCAGGCCAGAAAGAGTCACAGCAGTAACATCACCTTTTATAAATAACTTGTGTTGTTGGTAGCTCCTTGTATACACTGCAGAGTAGGGGACCAGACCTGAGCACTGCACCCCAGGACTCAGAATTGCTGCTGGCTCTGGACAAGGGACACCTCTGCACTTGGAGCTCCTTGTCTCCCAGAGGAGGGCAAGGATACAGACCTCCAGCAGGAGGAGAGAGAAGGAGAGAAAAGGTTAAAACCAAACCAATACATCCATGAACCAGATTATGGCTGCCTACCATGTGCATTGCAGGTGTGCTGTGTAAGACACAGGAGCAGTCTAGCTTCAACAGTCCTAATGCCAGAAAAATACAGATTTTTAATAAGCAAACGTGACCATATCACATCCTCCCTTCATATATCAGGTGGCAAGCCCCAGTCAAAAGGCAATGTCCAGCTGAATAACGAGCACCAGCATCGCTTAAGAATATTGTTCAGGAAATACAAACACAAATCAACAGCCTTCTTCCTGGTCCTTTCAAGAGGCTCCATCTTCAGTGTATTCCCATGTTAACAAGTGTCAAGTCCTTTCTCCTTTATTAACTAGAAAAGTTATTGTCCCCATTGTGCATGAATTATAATTACATATTCATAAGTCCTGCAAAGTTTTTCAGTACATCGCACCATTCAAATGCATCCACAAGCTACCTGTTTGTTATGCAACACATAGGAGCTGCATCATGAAATCCATTTGTTCTCAGCTTTTAAAAATCCAGGAATGAGCCTGTACAATAACTAAGAGCATTAGCTGTCCTAAGCAGGAATCCATTTGCAGATTAAATTTGCCAAAGGTCGGCTTGTAGCTGTCACTGCTTTCCAAACCCCCAGGTGTCCACCATGTTATACACTTTGACATCTCTTGAAGAGCCAAGATGCTTTCCACTCCATTGATTTTTGCTTCAATTAGAATAGTTTTAAGGGCCCCTGTACACCAGTTTCTGAGGGACCTAAGCAGTGTGTTAATAATAATTTAATCAAACCTTGAATCTTATGATCAGCATAAAACTGTCTTCACCTCATTCGTTTTACCTTCACATCCATCAGCCCTAGATGTATTTTTCTAATTACTGGTCTGGGTTAGAATATGAGCCTCAGTTTTTTAACTGTTAAATACATTATTAGACAACAAAGCTTCTTTTAAACATGTGAGAATTATCTCTATTGATTAACTGATCATTAGCATTGTGCCATCACTGAGGTTCTGTTTTCAACCAGGAGCCACATAAGAAAGTTGGGGAAGCTGTAACCTGTCTCCGGGCTGGGTACCCAATCACACAAGCATTAATTAGTATGACTTCAGGAAGACCAATAATTCACTGGATTAAACAGAGATCAAGAAATCGGGAAGCCAGGTCCCAGGCAGAGTGTGAGCTGCAGCCCTCGCCTTCAGGAATGACACAGAACAAGGGCTGGGACCTTGGGGCAGAGCACAGAAGAATCAGTCCATTGAATGCAAAGCAGAGGACAGATTCTGCCTCCCAAAGGTCATATGATAAATTCATCTACTTGGCCTTCCTCCCCTCTACACCCTGTTGCTGGTACAAGCTGTACACAACTAGCAGCACACCAGTAGCCAGCACAGCCACATGCCCAACCCAGATCGGGGAATTGCTCCTCTATGGGCTGATCCCCTGCCTGCTGATCCCTGCTCCACAGACAGGAGCTTTTCCTGGAGCCTCTGCTAAGCCTGCTCAGACCTGCACACAGCAGTATCACTTCAGAAACTATACATTCTCATTTCAGGCACTGGCAGAGGAGTCTGGTTCCTGGCGCAGCTCTGCAGAAGCCAAACCACCTTCCTGACACCAAATCATTACAATGGGACAGATTCCCCAGCTGTGCAACTGCAATGCTAACACTGTGCTTCCAAGGAAAGGTTGTTATGAACCATTTCTGCCTCTATAGGTGAGCTAGCCATAACATATGCATTTTCTCTACATCGTTACTAAGGTTTTTTATTGATAAATACACTGCAAAACACATGACACCCCCCAGAAGGGGATACAGAATATTTCATGAGGGTCCCAGACTTCAAGTGTCCTTTAAAGGATACAGTGTGAAGTGTTTGTCACATGTTCCTTGCATCAGAGATATAATTAGCTTAAATACTTACACAGTAAATAGGATTTGCCAATTCTGAAGATTAAGGCCACATGTTACAGCATCAGTGCATCAGAACCCATTGGGCACAGCCTATGCTAAGGAACAAATTTTTGCTTGCAAACTGCCACTCTGTGCAGCACTGCAAATGAGACCTTGGGTGTGTGCTGGATCCTTTGGCTTTGTTTTTTAACTGGGCTAACAAACTCCACTACATGTGACTGGAAACCTAGAACTTGACTGGCACGGGGTGGGTATCCAGGTCTGAAATACCATCAAGAGACACCAGTGCAGGTCTCCTGGGGACTTGGAGCACTATATTTAGAGCACACAGCACTGTAATACATAAATACTGGCTCCTTGCCCCAAAGTGCTTAAAGTCTGCTGCAGCAAAATGTGATACAAGGGGTAAAGAGGGTGCAAGATGACACTGAGGCATTGTCCATGAGATAACCATCATAGGGAGTCTAAGACTGATAACTAAACCCAGTGACCACACAACGGAGCAATAAAAGCAGCACTGCACACCTCAGCCGTGCACACCCCTTCTCATCTGCTGCTCATGAACCATAGCAGACACGAGCTGGGATCTCACACTGGCTTCAGGGACCTGCTGGTGTCCATGTGTGGCACTCAGAAACCATCTCTCATTCATTGTTCACAGGCTTAAATAATATCAGTCATCAAACCAAAGGAAAAACACAGTTCCATGAAGCAGAGGTGACAATCACACACTACTGTAAAGAAAGGTGTAAAATAAAACCCAAAACACCTGGAAAGCTCTCAACCAGCAGTCTGCAAACTGTTCACCCATCAGAAGCAACTAAAGGTGAAAGTGGGGTAAGTTTCAGTGCAGAAAAATGTTTGTTATGCAATGTATATATACTGAGCATTTAGATGCTTCCCAGCATATCCTGGGATGAGATATTTTTTGTGAGAATGACCATTTAGCATTTATTTCTGTTAAATTAGCATTAAACACGCAAATTTTTCATGGCCCCAAAGGTGGATTTTGTTTGGAAGGATGTATGCCAGCACAAGACACCAACACATCAAGGACATTTTGTATCCTGAACTGCAACCACTCCACTGCCTTTGTTCAATTTGAACATGGACTACACCAAAAAGTAATGAAATCACTGTATGAATGAAGGCAGGGCTGCCCACCTCTTGTAACACAAGCCCAGTAAGTTTTACAGCATTGCGAGCTTGGTGCTGGGATTATTGCTTTATAGAAATCATTCTGCTTGTGCTCAGATGTTGTCTACCAGCAGAACAGAGGAGAACACACAGCTACAGCTTGGCCATCCTTGTAAAATGGAAAGCACAAAGGCTAATCAGTCAGACAGGATTAATTCCCCAAAGAAAAGGAAACTGCATGTCTGGCAGAACAGTAATCTTGACCTGCATTGGGATTAGCTGAAGTTCTGCAGCCACTGGGAGGAGGGATGGGGTCTCCAGACCAGGCTGGTAGATAACACAAACCCAGGTAAAGCAAAATAAAGCCATTGCTGGCAGCAACAGTGAAACCTGGACAAGCAGGAGAGCCTGGAAGTAGTGATCCACTTGCCAAATGTTCCAACATTCACAGGAGTTGGTAAATTTTTTGTAGTACTTCACAAAGGAACAACCAACACAGGGTAAGGTCCTGACCACTGATAACTGTTTCTTCCCCAGCTGCCCTGGCAGAAGGACACAGTCAATAACCCAAGTCTGAAACCCAGCCAAGTGCTGGAAAGCCAGCCCAGCCTCACACGTGCCCCGGTTAGCGTGGAATGTATTTAAGCATGAAACTATTTTGGTACGGGAAAAATCACAAGGAAGCATCACAACAAGCTCTGATTCACCCCTCTTTGGTGTGGTATGGCCACGCATCCCATGGGCAGGGCTGGCTGGGACAGGAGGTGGGAGAGGAGGTGGGAGAGCATCCCAGGGTGGGAGAGCATCCCAGGGTGGGAGAAGTTTTCTCTCCCACATGGTTTGCAGTCTTCGTACTCGTTTACACTGATTTCCACTTTTGAAAGTCTCTGGGAGGAGAGCTGGAACATGAGGATCCCACAAGCATCTAAACAAGGTGGAAGAACACCACACAGGCAGGACAGTGATGGCTGAGGACATCAGCCAGGTCTGTGCTTCCCTGACACTAAGGAGGGATCAGCCTTTCACAAAACATAAAACCAGTTGTTCTGCTAGAGAATAACTGCAGAGTATAACCTGAGGAGGGAAGATACCATGGGGACCCTTAAAAGTTTGCACAACTTCTCACAGCACTAATGTAAAACTAATATTTGTATGCCACTAATATTGACATATAATCTACCTCACGTCAATTGGAAAAACAAGCCTGGAAAACTGTTTGTTAATAAAAGATATCACATCTTATTAACATTCATATAGTAATTATAAAAATCACAAATCCATCTCTTAAGCAGTTGGCAAACAAGAAAAATGACTGTTATGTTAAACAGATTATAAAATGCCTGAGGGAAGGAAAGGTAATAGACCTGACCAAACCAGGGATCCAGCAGCAGCACAGGGGTCACATGCCAACATAAACACATGCACGTGCTCACACACATACCCCCTTTCCCAAAGCCTTCTCCCAAATCACATATAGTAACAACTTAAGCAATGAGGTCAGCAATTATTATGCATATAAGTCCACACTGAAACGTGAGAATGTGATCATTAAGATTTTGTTGTCCTTAAAAAAACCAAAAACCTTCCTAAAAACAGAGCCAACCCAACCAAGACTGGAGGAACATGCAAAATAACATTAAATCCAATTGCCTCTGTCCATGTGGGAATCCTGTCACTATAATGCAATTCAATAAACAAAATTGATTTAATTCTTGACATGTTTTTGAATGATTTCTGAACATTTAAAGGAAGAAACATTTGGGCATGGAGAGTAATAGATTCATTATCATGAGCATCATCAGTCCATCAGCATGTTGTCTGGATGTTCAGTGCAGTGAACACCCCATTCCTCATGCAATATATATGCAAAGCTGGATGCCAACTCTTACACAGCCTTAGCATGACTACTCACCTAAAACGAGTAATTGTGCTAATTAAAAAAAAGGCATCTCAATACTTTATTTCACGTGATTATCCCAAGCTCACACTTTCAGCAGTTCTCTCCACCTTCTCAGGAGCACCCCCACACCCACGCTGCTGCAGGAGGATGCGCAGGGCTAAGAGGCTGGACACCCTACTCCTGCCCAGGGGGAGACACCAGCACCTGCACCTCCTGGTCACCACCACCTTGTCCCAAGAACAAGCCCTTTCACTCCAACCTGCCACACCCAACCAGAGCCAGTTATAATCCTGCTGACTGTGGAGGCATTTTTGCTCTATCCACACACCATCACGTGCATCTTCTGCCAACAGACTACGGCAAAGAGGTTGCAGTGCTCCATTCTCCTGAGACACAGATTTATGGGAACAAACTGCCAAGGGATGTAACAGCAATGTTCCCCTCACTCCTGCCCTCTGATAATCTGTGTCAGAAAAATACAGCCATGACATTCTATCAAAAACATTCTCTGTGGTCTTCCCAGCCTGACACACATGAAATTTCATCTCCTGTGAATTTCATGGCTTTCAAGTTCAGACAACATGGTGAGTGATGTCAAACACAGCAAACCTGCAATGCCTTTTGTCTCAAGGACGACCACCCTTGAAAAAACACAAAGTTAGCAGGAAAAGGAGCAGGTAAAGATTTGAGAGCATCCTGGGCAGCAGAGGAGTGTAAACAGACTCATGCATAGGTGACTTGTTCACTGTGTAGGTGTATGTGCTCAGGGTTCAGCACCCCCAGAAGAAGGAGGGGTTTTTAATCAATTGCATTGTTTTCTTCTCCAATTATTCTGTCACCTAAGACTTCAGATTAACAGTGTGGGTGGAGAGAAGTCTAAACTGCTATTAGGTTAAACAGCAAAGTCAATAAGCCTCTTTCAACAGAATAACATCTAACTATGGGGCAGTGGGTCACAAAATGCACCTTGATGCTTTTTTCTTCATGGTAGTTTTGTTGCCATCTGCTTGTGAGTTGCTTCCCCTTTCATTTCAGCTGAGACACGCTGAATTTAAAGGCAGAATCAAGGCAAAAATAAAAGGGAAGCCTTCTCAGCAGCTCTTGCTTTTGAATGCATTCATTTTGTTGTAAAATTTCCACTTCAGGCAGGTTACTAAGAAACCAGATTAAAGAGAAATAACACCAGCGTGCAAGTTTGTATTGACTGGGCCTGCACACATGCATCTGCACCATTTCCAGAGGAAACTGAGCCAGTAACTCACACTGCTGTGCAACACTGCATAGAAAGAGAAGAAAAAGCAACCAGCAGTACTGGGAACAAATCTGCACAGGGACAAAAACTGATGATGAAGTACACAGGACTTTGTAAGAACTCACTAATGGAAGTGATTAATTATATTGCTGAATCCACGTTGCCCAGACAAGAGATGGCCTACAACCCAGCCAGCTGACCACTCTCAAATCATATACCAGAAAAGAAAACAAGAAAAAAAGAAAAAAAGAGAAGCGTGCCGAGCTGTAAACTGAAAATGTATTACCAAGTGCCATGAACTCACATTTGAAAGGAACTGCTGATCGAGAATAAATCCACCATATGGCTTTACAAAGCTGATAGAGCATTTATTTCCTAAATATAGAAAGATGAGCCTATGACAGCCTGTTTTTCTTTTACAATCCAGATTAGAAAATTATTGAGAGTCTACTATGAAATGTAATTTGTTGGGCTGCCATCAAGTAGTCACTGGTGTAACACAAGGCTTTTGAAGTAAGAGCAGGGTCTCATGTATAGCAATTACACCTGCCCAGCTCCACCACAATACCAAAACACATGGGGAATTTCTGTGAAATTTTTTTGTGACCTTGCTTCCAGCAAAGATGAAAGATAAGAGATACTGTGCTGTGGCTGTGGTCTGTGCCAAAGGCAGCCCGTGGTACCGGGGGAAATGGATTGGGCAATCCCACTAACACACAGGCAAAGCTGTCAGTGGGGGGGAGAATAAATAGAAACAATTTCTCAGTTTTTTCTTCCACATAGGTCACACTGACTATACTCACCACCCTGCCATCCCCTGAAGTGCTTATAATAACTCCATCTGAAGCCACTGCGGGATCTGCAGGGAAGCTCAGCCCCCCAGCCAGCTGCTCCCCCTCTCCCCCACCCTGGAGCATCTCTGGCCATGCAACTCCACAACCTCCATCAGGTCTCTGCAGAATGGGAGGGACGACAGAAGGCACCTTTGTGCTGATTTAAGCACTAACTAAATATAGATGAATCGGGAACACTGGGAAGCTGCAGCTGAACCCATCTGTAGCGAGCAAAATATAGTCACAGAACAGAAATATCCCTAGAGCCCTGGAAATATGCTCTCGATTCTGCTTTTTCTGCAGTTGGAGCTGGTTTGACAGGCAGACCTGCAGGGAGCCAGAGCTCTGGGGAGCCTGGAGCCCCCCGGCTGCACCGGGACCCCAATCAGAGCGGGACGGGGGCGATTTCCCAACAACAACGGGGGGAGCAGAAAAATCGTTTTCAAAATCCTCCTCCGTCAGGACGGGACACTCGCAATTAACAGTATTTAAGCCCCTCAGCAAGTGGGGGTACAGCGGGCCCGGCTGGTTTGAAGCTACAAGCAATGGCCGGACCGCACCGAGCATCCCCGACGGGCCAGGGTGGGGGAGGAGGACCAGGACCGACACCGGCACCGGCACCGCGCCCCCTCCCGGCAGCCACCGGCACCGCCCCCGGCCGGGGGGTGGGAGGGACCGGGGGGCGGCCGCTGGCCCCCGCTCCGCCCCCCCCAGGAGGGGCTGGGCCCCCCCGGCCGCACGGTCCGGCTCCGGTATCGGGGAGCCGTGCTCCCAGCATCTGGGGTGGTTATCGCGACAGTGAGCAGTGACACGGCCAGGTCTCGCCCCGACCCCACCTGAACAGGTCAGAGGGGTCCCGCTAGGGCAGGATGATGAATTCCATCCGGATTGCTGCTCAGTGTCATGGCCATGGGAATTTAAAACCGAACCTCTCTACCCAATAGCTCTGAGAGAATACGCATGAGGTCACGTTTTAGCCTGAGAAATGAGTGCAAATCCATGTACTTTTGTAACAACAAAAGCTGATCTCCAACTCGGGCCCTGTCTGAGCCCAGGTGCCACGTGGCTTCTTTTTTTAAAAAACAAGCAAGCAAACAAAAAAACAACAAAAACCCCTCCAAAACAAACAACCTACTTCAGCATAGTCATGTTATTTGTGGCCATGTATGATCATGGCCTCAACAGGTAAACGTCTATACTATCAGAGCTTATTTACAGATACAAAGCACTTTTATGTTGCACAAAGAGGTTTAGAAATGCCACTAGCTAGAATAAAAAAAATGCCACCAAGACACCAGACTGTCCAGACAGCCCAAACTGGCCAAAGCCAAAGTAGAAACCCTAACCCACAGGTACCTGCACAGACACATCTGAGCTTCTCAGGGGCTGACACCACAAAAAAGCAGTTTCTGGTTTTCTCTATCACCTGTTTTTTTGTCACAGCCTCCTGGGCCTGCAGCACCTCACGCCTTGGATGCTGGGGCAGGTACCACCTAGGAACGTAAGACAGGAGACTCCCTCCTGGGGACACCACAAGCTGAAGCATGTGACCAAGTAACAGAGCACAGACAACTCATCCAGAGAGAGTCTTCCTTCTCACCTTTGACTCTCCCTCCCCTTAAAAAAACCAACAAAATTTAGCATATGATCATGGAGAGAAATTTCAGGCTGAGCTATGAATGAAACAGTAGGAACTTTCAAGGTGGCTTGTACACTTTTTCCCCACTGAAAGCACTCCAAGAACATCACTGTTCAGACAAAAACCATGGGTCTTATTGTTACTCTATTCTGTGTCAAAAAACAAACCAAAAAACCCACAAAAAATTATACTGAAAGAGCACAATTGCAAGAGGAAAGCTCTCCGACAGCTGAAACAGCCTTCTTCCTGTTTTTTTTTAAATCCTGGAGCTAGTAGAGAGTGAAATAAAGCCCTGCATGCATATATATATGAAAACATTTTTTTCCTAAGAGGCCTTGAGATGGACAGAGTAAGAAAGAAAGAAAAAAAAAAGGCATAAAGAAAATGCAATTAGTGCAGCCAGGGAAAGATAATTCCAGCTCCTGAGTTACCACAACAAAAATGCAGGTGTAGCACTCATCCCTAATGGAGAAACTAGCCCTGCCTGCACCTCCAATCCCCTTGAACACCAGTAACCACCTCCCAGCAAACAACAATGGAGAGAAATGGATAGAGCAGATACAAGGCCTGCAGCTCATGAGGAGGAGAAGAGAGTTTTCACATACCAGGCTTCATTTTTACATTATGCCTAGGATTTTGGACAGGGAATTTGCTTTTTTTTTTTTTCCCCCTTAGCAACAACCCATTTCTTCATGGCTGCACAAAATTAACCTCATTTACTGCTATGGAAAGAGCAGGCGGCTGCATTCCCGCACAAGGCTGATGTTCTTCACTAAAAAGCAAGGGCTGATCTGGCATGCAGACTGAGAAATTAAAGAACAGCTAAATCAGGAAATGCTATTATTGTAGAAAGCTCAATCTTAGCTCAGTGTTCTCCATCAGCCTCAAACTAATGGCCTCTCTTCATGTAATTATAGACTATTAGTTACACCAAACCATATTTGCATACTTACACAATGTTACTGTACCTCTAATGCATACACCACTCGGCAGTATTAATGCTGCTTCAAATTTAATTCACGTGGGGTTTATTCCAGGGTAATTCAGGACTTCAGTGAAGCTCCCAACTGCTAGTGCAGATGAACTCAGCCACAGCAATGATTCACCAGGAAAACAAACCCACTTGTGGTCAACGCAGCAGGGACAGAACTGACAGACTGATGCTAGGTGTGAGGGCCATCACAGTAACAAAGTTAAAGGAAGGAACAGAAAATTGTCTCTTTCAGGTTCCCTCCAAGCCAAGGACCTTGGCTGCCAGCTGGTCCCTGGGCTGTTCCATGCCACCAGCAGTTCAGCCTTTGGCATCAGGAGCTTTCTGACACCTTTTCAACACTTCTCTTCACCCTGTTAATTGGCTTATTCTACTGATCTAAATATGACAAGAAGTAAAACCTGAACTTAGCTTCTGTGGTCACCCACAGAGGAATCCTCTGTCTAGCACATGTGAGGAATTGATTATTTTTATTTTTTACATGCATCACTCAACAATATTCCAAAGGCAAAAAGCTTAGCCTAGAGGCCCCCCCAAGGTAAAAAGCTTAGTTTTAAGGTGCCTCTGGCTGAGCTTTCATGTTAAAGACCCCTAAAAAGCTAACCCTCCAGCTTAAGGGCACCTTTGAGCTAAGCTTTAAAATCAGCTCCAACACAAGAGATCAAACATCCCGGCCTTTGTGTCACCTCTGCTAGAACCTCCAAAAATGCTACTGCAAAGTGTGGGCACAGACTGAGAAATGCAAAATCGGCAAAGGCTTCAGAAAACAGAAAATGACCCTCACTGAAAACGTGGGAGGAGCAATGGGGCACAAGGGTTTTCTCCTGTGTCTCCTCCCACTCAAAAATCTCAAATCAACTAATTTATTGCTAAATTAGAAGAGCTTAGAGACCAGCTGGATGGGAGTAAGATTCCTGACCAAATCTGGCATGGATGAAGATCTCCTGTAAGAATCCCTGTAATAGATCAACTCAACCAATAAGCTAATCCCACCAGATGACTCCTAAGGGACTTTTCTTTTTTTCCCCAACTCCATCCAACATGCCACTAAGAAATCTACCCACGTTTCCTTCCAGCCCTGGCCCAATACTCTGATTCTGGAGGAATGCATGCAAACCCAGGCTGCTGTGCCAGCAGCTCCCGGGAGCACAGAGGGAACAGGTGAAGCTCCAGATGCACAGCCCCGAGGACAGCCGCCACCACCACCACCACGTCCTAGAGACAGCTAAGATGTCAACTGAGGAGAGCCAGACCCAGCTCACAGCCCGGGGCAATTGTACAGCCAGCCCTTTGTTCTCCATTCCTGCAGCTGCGAGTCGGGACCTTCCCGTGCTCCCTCCCCGCTTGTTGTTCTCCAACGTGAGTCACATCTGAAACGGAATTGCTCCTCCTTTCACATCTGCAGCTGACAGCAGCCAGGATGAAGCACGGCAGGGTTTCAGAGCCCTTGGCCACCACCAGCAGCTCCTCCCGTCCCCATCACACACACAAGAACCTGCTGCACCCATCACACATCGTCTCAGTTTGGAGTATCTTAGACACAGGAAGTTCTCTTTTATTTCTATGTTTTCTATTTCCCAAGCAAGTAGAAATCTCCCCACAGCATAGTGTGAAGCTGTTTTACACCCGATGAGAAAGAAAACCTCCCAGAAGCAGAGTTCCTCAGCCACGATTAGTGCTTGGGCTGTGCCTGCTCCTAACACACAGCTACTGATTAATTTTAAATTATTTGCATGAATAAAGAATGTGCATCATGAAATAGAAAGTGATTCGAGACTTTCAGGCTAACCCAGTGTCAACCAGATTTGGAAAAATTTGGAAGTTACTGAAGATGTATTCCGAGTTGTTGGTCTGGCAGTTAAAGATCTCCTAAGCACAGAGACAGATTTTAAGGATAGAAAATAGCTATTACATGTCTAAATAGCAATTAAAGTGTCCAAAAGAAAGAGTACTTCTGCAGAACAGCTAACATATCAAACCCTGCTTAGAAAACTGGAAAAAAAAAAAAAAAAAAAAAAAAAAAAAAATGAAATTCTGGAAGAAAGACACACACGAGTCAATGTTTGGAGACTTCATGACCTCAGAGCACTCACTTCCCATCTTTGTGCTTGCTTCCTTGTCTGCAGGAAAGGATATTGTTTTCTTAATTCAAAGGCTTTTTTTCTGAAGGTTACTTAGCTAAGGATTTAAATGATCTTTGATATCCTTGAGTTGAACATGTTGCAGAAACAACAACAAAAAAAGTTTGCATTTAAGAACCCCAGGCAGTTATTTGATCAGTATGTATGTATTCATTCTGAAGTGTTTTATTTTGTAAATGTACATCCAAAGGCTGCCAGCTGCTGCAGCCTGCCCATAGCAAGCCTGATACCAACACACACATACTTCTGTGAAGGCACCAGCCCCTCTGTCATTTAGCCCATTTTTCATATCACATAATAAATGATAAAAAGCCCACAGTGCAAATTCCAAAATAAAAGATATCTTTGGATCAATTTTCAGTGCACACACCACCACGAGAACAAGGGAGACCAAATACCTGGTTTGCATCTTAAGTGATGTACCAATAAATGCTTTTCTGCAACAATACTCCTCAGATACAGCTCAGGAGTCACAGTCATGGTCTGAAGGACAGTCTGTGGGCTCAGATCCCTCAAACCTCAGCTATTCAGCCAAGCCACAGTCATACCTCTAAGGTCAATGGGACACAAGCGTGTGTTCCTGAGCAGGACTGAACTCAAACATGGGACACCAACCCATAAATGAGCCCGTGGAAGCGTGGTGGTAGGAGGGGTGGATTTCCTCATTAACCAACTCTGGTGCATGAGGAAAAGCTTCTGTGGCTCCAGGCAGGGGAGCAGCACTGGAGTGGAATTTTGATCCCACGGAGCTGTTTGGGCAATAGCAGATGATTCACAGCAGACACACACAGAGCCGTGTCACACGGGGTTATCAACCAGCAGGAACCTTTTCCCCACGGGAAAAGTCCCACGGAGTCTCAGTGCACACAGACCCAATAGTTTGCATTCCTTCCCACAATATACAAAACTCAAACGCTGCTGAGAACATTCTGTTTATCCCGAAGAGCTGCAGAGCCCTTTTGCCAAGACCCGAAAAGGAGCATTGGGGAGGGAGGGGAAGGACACAGGTAACCAAACACAGCAAGTGCTAGACACGATTTTTTTTTTTCATTTTCTTGGGAACATGCAGACGAAATAATAGGCCACGTTTACAAACTACATAAACCTGAAAAACGTGCAGCACTTTAACCAGAAATTCTTCCCCCAACCGGTTCTGCTGCTTGCCCGTTTGCACAATCAGTGCAGGGATAACCATGAACGCGGCAGCACTGTCAGGAATAACCCAAGTCATGCCCTGCCGAGCCCTTCTCCTGCCTTCTCAGCCTCCTCCCGCCATCCGCCGCAGCCTATAGCAGCCGCTTCCCCCCCTCGGAGCGGGGACCCCCGGCGTAGGGGGCTCTGTCTGCCCGCCCCCCCCTCCCGCGTACCTTCCGCGTGGCAGCTGGCGGAGAGGATGGCGCTGGGCGGTCTGAAGATGTACGGCAGATAGCGCGAGAAGCATTTCATCTTCCAGCACAGTAATTGAAAATTTTAAAAAATAATAATAATAATTAAAAAATAAAACTTTAAAAAAAAAAAAAAAAAAAAAAAAAAAAAAAAAAAAAAAAAAAAAAAAAAAAAAAAAAAAGTTTTTGTTTAAATTCTGGAAGAAAGACACACACGAGTCAATGTTTGGAGACTTCATGACCTCAGAGCACTCACTTCCCATCTTTGTGCTTGCTTCCTTGTCTGCAGGAAAGGATATTGTTTTCTTAATTCAAAGGCTTTTTTTCTGAAGGTTACTTAGCTAAGGATTTAAATGATCTTTGATATCCTTGAGTTGAACATGTTGCAGAAACAACAACAAAAAAAGTTTGCATTTAAGAACCCCAGGCAGTTATTTGATCAGTATGTATGTATTCATTCTGAAGTGTTTTNCCCAAGAGCCCGGCCCGGCTGTGCGGGGGTAGCCGGTACCAGCCCGAGAACACTGATGCCTGGCTGCGCCGCTGCTCCCCCCCCGCGCCAAGCACAGCCCCAGAGCTCCTGCCCGGAGCGGTCCGGGGGCCCCTGCCCCTCATTGGGGGCCACAGCCGCCCGACCCCCGCGGCTGCGCAGCTCCGGGTGCTCGGGAAGCATTTCCAGAGAAGGCAGCAAGCAGCAGGCGCCGGAAAGGCACTTAGCAAACCCCAGCATGCGAGTTAAGCCATGGACTACAAACACATTTTGCTATCATGTGAATTCCTCTGGGGCTGTGCTCAGTTCGTTCTTCGATACTCAGCTTAACCTGCAGCGTTTAAGTGCAACAGATCTGGATCAATAATTCCACTGGGTTTTTTTTCTTTTCAATCACAACCTACTCTTTCCAGCAGAAACCTTCCTTCCACAGCCAAGTGGCCTGCTGTGGCCTGCCCAGGTGCACAGAAGGCAAAATATGACAGTGTCAGGAGGACAGGTTGGAAGGAAATACAGTGATAAGATACTGATGCCCACACCCCCCATTTTCCTGCTGCTTAATTACTCCACAGACAAATTTTTGTTTTAGTACCAAACCACTCACCATTCTTGCCTGCTGTTGTTACCTCATGTGGAGCACTGGATCATTCAGTTGTTTGGTTTCATCATCTGGCTGCAGGCTTTATAATTTCACTGCTAATTAGCAGATCATAGCACAAATGCATTTACACCAACGAGATAGAAAGCACCTGTGCCAGTGAAGAGAGGAGGTTTTCGTTTCACTTGAGCATCTTGCTCTTTACCACCTCTGGATGTGGGAAAACAATCCAGGGCTGGGCTGCAAGCAATGCAAAGCCTTCCTAGAGAGGATGGCTTTCTCTGACTACATCACACAAAAGTGAAGGCTGAAGATGAAGTATATTTGTGACCCAAGTCCATTCCAAGAAACAAGATATGAGATAAAGAGTATTTTGTAAAGCACTCCTCTTGGAAAGTCAGATTATGTGGCCATGTATGATGCCAATTATTTAATATACTATTTATTTTTATTACATTTAACATACTAGACTGGAACTAGAAACAACGCCTCAGCACCACTGTTTAGCTGTATCCAGAAACTACAACAGATTTACTTGAGTGGTGTCATCTCCAGTTGAAATTACAGATGCAAGTTAGGTGTGGCATGCATAATTAAACCACATAACAGATGTGAAAACTGCAGCTACATAGCTTTAATGATCACAGCTTCTCAGTTACCACTTTCATAATAGTGTACAACACAACCTGGAAAAGAATGTGAATTTGCAAGCAGCTTATTGAACTAATGTTCTGTAGCTGGGGTGGTTTTAGAGAAGGCTAGGGCAAGCTGAGAACATGCCTGAAGAAACCATGCACCTTCAAAGGAAAATAGAGTGCATTGCTGGTCTAGATGGGACCTCTTCTCAGCCTTACGAGACTGCACTTTTAAAGAAGGATCACACTTCAGGCAATATAACAAAATAAATATATCTGATAGGCCAGCTGAGTTCCTGCATTTATTAAGATCCACATGAGGAGCTGTGATCAGTTGCATTTTTAGCAACATTTCCCCAGGCATTGCTCCACCGATCAGCAAGCTCCTTCCCCAGCGCTGTTCTCAAGTCCAAAACCATTCAGCTGGAGGGATGAAATGCTACAAGTAGTGCCCGCACTCTGGTTTCAGGCAGGAAACACTGGCACAGTCCTGCTGGTGTAACTAAGTCCAGACAGGCAGCACTCTCACTTGCTGTATTCCAGATACCAGCCTGCCCATCATGTGGTCAGTCCACAGGGTGATCCCTGAGAAACCAGCTCCAAACAAAACATCACAGACATTCACACGGAAATACAAAGTCACTGCAGTAACACAAGCCAACCTGCTCTGCACAGGGGAAGACTGGATTTCATCACTGTGTGCTGGGCCTCCCCATGGCACAAAACCAGTGCCTTCACTGGGAGGGTTAAGAGAAGAGGGGTGTGATAAAGGATTCAGTTATCCCTGAGGGATAAAAACATATAGAGCATAAAGTGTGAAATAGAAGGGGAAAGGATTTAATGGATTAATGGCTGATGCAGTGAGAGAAAGGAAGACGAAAGTGTGAAATGGGGATGAGAAAGTGTAGGAGAATGCCTGGTAGGAAGTTTAAAGCAGAACAGTCATAGGATGAACGGAACTGAATTAATAAATTCAGTTTCAAAGACAGGAAAATTTAATGTATTTTCATTTTCTACTGTTCCCCGTTTTGTAGTCCACATGTTAGCTCAATGCTGAACAGATGTGTTAGGAGAGACAGAAGTGCTGGGGTGACTGAGGAGCACAAATCCTCAGTCAAATCCTGAAAGCTATGTAGTGTGAAAGGGGATGTGCTCCTGAGTCCTCCAGTTGCATGCATCATTCTCTTCCACACAGATACATATCTGTAGGAGTGTATGCACTGCAATTTATTTTAACTGCAGGTACAAGAATGAGCACCAAGTTATACTTATGTTATTCAGAAACAGAATCCAACTGATTCCTGTAAAGGATTTGTAGTGGGAGAAGCTATCTTGGAATTCCCTGAAAAATTCTGTAAATAACAGCCGAAAACCAAAAGCAAATCTATTTCAAAGACTATTTAATATGTGATTAAGAAATAATGCCTCCAAATGAATTTTCTGGATCATAAGATAATTGTAGAGGTCCTTCTCTTTCAAACGTGTAAGAACATAATGAAGGCAGAAACCAAGAGAGTGTGACTTAGCTCTTTGCCAGCAGTTTCCAACAATACATGAACACCCCCTCTGCACATTGAGTAGGCAAGATGTACATGGTAAACAAATTATTTTTGATTGTAGCAACAAAAGGAAAAATAAACTTACCTTCTGTCACCCCAATATCTATAGTTCCTTTCACTTGACTAAAGCACCACAGCACATCCTGCATGAGGTTTCCAAATCCTGCCAGGGAAAGACATGCAGAAGGGAGGTAAGATATGATCACATTGGTATATAGTTTGTCCTTTTGTGAACAAAAACACACATATAAATTGGCACACGAATATCTGCAATCCCTGCATGAAGACAAATATTTGCTCACCTGGTATCATTCTCCCACACAAAGTGCAAAGCTAACACTATGAAACTGAGAGCATGATGCCCACGTTATGAATTGCCTGTCTGTCTGCAGTCCCCGTGCCATGGCAGGGCTGTTTCCAGCACGGAGCAATCGGAGTCAGTCCCCTCTCCATCACTGGCAGCATCACAGAGTCAGGAGGCCCTGTAGTCATGGGCTTTGTCACAGCCTCACTTCATCAGAATACTAATGTCCCCAGTCATTCCCAACACTGCTAAAGATAGACCAAAACAGAGAAAAAGCACTACTCTTACTACCACAACAATTTATTTTTTTGTTGTCTCAGTTTGTGGTCAGTGTAGCTGTGAACTGCTTAGCAATGAACCCAAGCAGAATGAAGCTGCTTTATTGCACGTCTGCCTGGAACCAGAAGGGCACTGCAGTTGATTTAAAGAATGCTACAGACTTTTCTATTGTAAGGCATATCATTAAGCTGTAGCTCTCAGCTCTGCTTGCTGCTGTAGCAATATTCTGTGCTAAACCACTCTGAGAAATTAGTATTTTGTCTACTGCTGCTCCTCATTTTCTTGGCATCTCTGCAGAATTTCCCTTTCTGTAGTGCAGTTTTCACTGTAGCACAAAAAATCCATTGCCTTAAAGGACAACTTGCTTCCTTTTATCCTAACACACATCCTAACTCAAAACAATTTCCAGATATGAAGAAAGCCACACAAAAGAGCCATCAGGACAGGAAATGTCATCTTAGCCATTTTACACACATGTGAAACATGGCACAGAAGATGAGAGTGTTTCATGGACAGCAAGCACAGCACTGAACTCATTCAGGGGGTCCTGCTGCAGGACTCAGACTTGTTAATTGCCTGGAAACAAACAAACAAACAAACAAACAACAAAAAAACATGGGACTTCCCTGTGAACTGTTCTGGCGCCCTGAACTCTCAAAAAAACCCCCTCCAAAAGTACTGAAGTGTTTGTAAAGAATCACAGCCCATTCTGCTTTAAAATTGTGCTGTGCAAGGTGGAGGATGGGATCCAGGTGCTGTAGGCTCTGCTGCTGGCTCCTCAGCCTGGTTTGGCTCCAGGAGAGTTACCGTGGGAGATGGTCTGCGTCTGCACTTGAGAGACATCGCTAATAATTGACTCTGTAATTAAGCATTTCGGCAGGTCTCACATGGGACTCACCAGCAGGGGCTGACAGAGGTAACTTCATGCTTTGTGCTTTCCTTTAGACTTTCTAGGTTTCATCCCAAATCAGTACACTTCTGTTATCAATGGACAGAAAAATTCCTAAAGTTTAATACCTGTCTATGCAACTCCTCATAATAAATACTGCACAATAGCATCATGCTGAGCATCAGGGTCTGCTAGCTCAGCCACTCAGAGCTTTTTAGTATGGAAGAACAAATCATCAAAAACATTAGGGTTCCCATCTTCTTCACTAGGCACCCATCAGAATTCTGGTATTCAGTCACCATTTATATGATAGGAATTACACTGGGAGTGCTTCAGGGTCGATTCATCACTCCTTCAGGTGGGCAGGATTCTCACTGTTTAATAATTCTGGAGTTTGAGGGTGGACTCATTCCCCAGGGAAAACACTGCCTTTTAACTCAGAAGATAATCTGTCAGATGCTTCCACATTCATTGAAACTTGAAAGAAAAATTAACAAATGCAGAGGTTTCTTTTCCAAAACCCAGGTTGTTCAGCTAGCCGTGGTCTTAACTGAAAGGTGCTGTGAACAGCTGAGCACCAACATAAGCAAAAAAACCCTGCAATGCTAAAATGTCTTATTTTTGCAAACAACCAAGTTCTTCAGATTGCCAGGAAGATGACTTCTTCTAAGGGAATAGATTTCCCTGGCTCATGTTTACTCAGGCTTTTCCCTGAAGGAGAAGAGGAAGAACATTTATGCAAGTTAGTTCATACAAATCAACAGCTGTTATAGCATTTTTTTTTCCCGCAGAGATTTGAAGTGCAAATTATAAAAACTGGAAAGCAAATATGGCAATCAAGCCCCTCTGGGATAAGAATGCTTTTATATGTAATATTTTCTTTGTATAGTCACAACAGCAATAAGATCTCAGGTTCTCTAGCCTGAGCAAACCAGTGAATAAATACATCTTTTTTCTAACTGTTGTAATAAGGCTTGTGCTGTTGTTATTTCTTGTTTAAAACATTTTTATTAGTTCTTGTGTTGTCATGACAGGAACTCTGTGCGAATTAGACCCTCATTTTACTTTGATAGTTTTTATTTGGTAACATTTGTTACTGGAGACAGCCAACATGGCTTCACTAAGAGCAAATCCTGCCTGACAAATTCGGTGGCCTTTTCAACCTGAAAGAAAATGAGTCATGAGGGTATAGCAGAGGGAGAGCATGGAGTCAGTTTTCATGTGACAGTCTGTTACTATCAGTGGGATCAGGTGATGGAGACAGAGAACATCTCCTGGTGTGTGAGGTTATGGTATGTACTAGGGAAAAGCAGTGGGAGTAGGAATACTGTTTACTTCCCAGTGCATCTATTGACACATTGTGTGCCCATAAAACAGAGTTAACTTGTCTGTGCATCTGTTCTCAGTGCTGTAAAGCTGAGCTCATTTGTTGTTAGTTATTGCTAACATCCCAGCTCTCAGGAGAGCTGTTACACACTCACTACAATTATCAAGCACAAAGCTGTTCATAAAGCATTCACTTCTGCAGAAACATATTTAAAACTGTACTTGACACATTTGTTTCCGTACTATGATTTTCCCCAGTTTTTCTCAATGTAAATATTATGGGAAATTTAAAATAAAGAAACAAACAAACAAAAAAACCACAAGAAAATCAAGATGAGGTGGTCTTCATTGTGTCAGGAGAAACATGGAAGTGAAATGAGGCAGATTTCCTTTTGTATCTGTCCGTGTCAGAAAAGAGAATACGCCTATTCCAGGTCTAAGTAGAGCTGGGGAAAGGGAATGCATGGAGCAAGGGTGGTGCTGAGGGATGCCCCTAGATACAGCTCTGAAGGTGTCTGAAGTGCCTTTGGAGCTGTGAGTGCAACAATGGACAGGCAATAAGTACCCATACCTAAGTCCTGTTGGCTGCGGAACTGGGACTGGATGCTTTCCAGGCATGGTTCATTCTTGAGGATAAAGGTAGCAATTATATCTGTCAAATATAAACTAAAAAAATCCCCAACCTCCAAACCCTAACAGAGCTTGTCATTGTGTAGCTTATCCATCTCTGCCTTCAGCTTTCCAAAGCCTTTTATTCAAGCCAATGTATGATATTGACACTGTTTCATATGATCAGCTGAAGACAAGGACCTTTTTGTGCACTGACACCCTTCAAGTTGTATCCATGGAGAAGGAATCTCCTCTCATGATTTTTCTTAGGCAAATCTCATCTCTCATGACTTCAAGGGTCTTTCAGAGGACTAATACCTTTCTTCACTACCCCCCAGGAGGGTTTGCAATCTGTTTAGTGATAGACAGTGGTTTGATCCTCAGCTGGAAGAGATGAGTCCTTTCTTCCCGTCCGTTAGACAGATCAGCTGACACCGGGACAGCTTTGCCCATCCAGAAAAACCTCGCTCCTCGTTTGTGGGAGACCCCACGCTGCTGGAAGAGCCCTGGTGCCTGCACCTCTGTGACACGCTGCGAAGGGAACAGGCTCCAGGAGCTGATGCTGGGGACGTGGGATGTGTGGACCAGCGGGTCCCCACGAGTGGGCATTACCTTCCCCTGGTGACTTCGGATGCAGGTGTCTGAAACAAAAAGTTGTTGCTCTCCGTGTGAGCCCTTGAGCAACGAGCATCGGTCCCCTGTGAACAGAGCATCGGTCACCAGTGACCCTCCGTGGCCCTTGAGCAACGAGCATCGGTCACCAGTGACCCTCCGTGGCTGACGGCAGAATTGCTGCCTCTGGATCCAAATCCCGCCCGCCAGAACCGACTGGGTATAGGGAGCTGCAAGGGATTCTGGTGGGTTGAAACTAAGTGAAATATTCAGCATAGCAGTTTTAAGTTCTATTAAATCTCTATATCAATATCCACGCTTTTGATCAAGCATCCACCTATTAGAACTGCAAAATATCTCTGATTCAGTAGAAGCTTTGGGCACTCTAAGTTCACTTCTTTTAAGTTCCAGGAAATACGTACAGTAAACATGGCTAAACTTTTGAAAGCCATTGCTAACAATTGTTTCGCACTTGAAACAAAATATATTTGGCTGAAGAGATAAAACTCTGAAAGTGTAAAAGAGAATATTTATTTATTTATTTATTTATTATAAATCCCCTGGCAGCAGTTCGGTGCTTTTCTCCCTCAGACTTCTGCAGAGCCCGGGGGTTCTGGCGGGGGTGGGAGGGAAGGATTCCGGGTGCCCGTAGCGGTGCAGCGGGCGCTGGGTTTGCAGAGCCTCTGTGAGGAGAGGAACCAACTCTCTGCCTCTTCTCCATTAGAAGGCACCAGAGATCTACCGCCTGCTCGTGTCACCACCCGGGGAAGGCTGGAGGTGGCTGTTGTCATGACGGGTGCCCCGGGGAGCTGATTCTCCTTCCCGGGTTTCTGTTCGGGGTGTCGGTGAAGGCAGACACTCCCCCACCCCCTCCACCTCCTCCGCAGGGAATTCCGGTGCTCCTCGGAATCCACAGCTTCGCGGCTGTGGTGTGTCCCCAGGAGCACATCATCTGTTGCCCAGAGATGCCCTGAAACTCTCTCCAGGTCCCCTATTCTGCAGAGAGCAACTCTGAATTAATACTTTTGCAACATTTTAGCTTCTGATGCCACTAACTGTACTGGTTTTGTCCTGGGCTCTGGCTTTTGTTGAAAAAAAACAAACCTAAACAAACAGAAACAAAGCCAAAAAAAAATCATAAACACTTAATTCTAATGCCTTACGGTAAAAAAAAACTAATTTCATTTAAATCGCTAATGTGAAAGAATAGAAAGGATACTTAATCCCGCAATTTTAAGTCCATTTGGGAAAAGCTCCCTTAAACTTGCAAAGCTCCCTTAAACATGCGGGTCTCACCTCTCCAAAAGGTAAAGTCCGACCTTGGCCATGGAAGGGAATCTCAGGTTTTCCTGGTGCTGAAGCTGTAGATAAATCATTAAAATTCCCTGCAGCACGGATTTCTTACCCTGCTCACCAGAGATGCTTTTATTTCAGCCACTTTGCTGAAGGTTAGCTGAGCCTGAGGCTCAGCACTCTGAGGGACTGGCCCCCTCCAGAAGGCGGCAATTCCTTGTTTTAAGGCAGGGTGCACTTTGGGGGGGGGAGTTCAATTAATTTGCCTATTTTAAAGCAATAAACCCCTGTGACGTTACACAAATTTAAAAGAACGAATGACCCCGCCCAGGCGGACCAGTTTGGGAATGGGGGTGGCGGGGGCACGTCTCGAAATGGATGCAGGTTTTGGGTCGTGGTGGGACGAAGGGACAGGACTGTCCCTCCCCTGGCGCAGGGGCTGTCACAGCGGCAGACGCGCCCACGCTGGGGGCTGGCACCGGCTGCGGGGCTGCTGCAGCCGGGACCCGCTGCCAGAGCCGGAGGGGACAGGGGGAGGGACGGGGACACCTTGTGCGGGGAGCCACCACTCGTGTCCCCGCGCTGCGCTGGCTCCGCCCGCCGGGGGGACTCAGGGGCACAACGGGATCCCCGGCCGTGCGGCCGCTCCGGGGCTGTTCCGCTTCTCCGGCGGCTCCTTCCAAGGCTCCTCCCGGACCCTCCGCTTCTCCGGGCTCCGCCAGCTGCTTCCCCGGACCTTCCGACCCCTTCCCCCCGGACCCTCCGTTCCGCTCACCCGG
>JAAWXA010000026.1:12777225-12831878 GCA_038090715.1 Florisuga fusca
CGCCCGCCGCCCCCTCTCCCCGCTCCGCTCCCCAGGTAGGTGCCTTCCCCATTCGTGCTCTCTGGAGTGGGGTCTGCCCCACTGGGTGCGGGTCGGTGACCGCTGGGGACAGCGCGGGGTGGGGGGGGACACGACAGTGGCCACGCAGCAGCTGAGAGGGGTCGGCACCTGCGGGGCCGGGCTGCAACTCCGAAGGTGATACACAGAGATCCTGCTCCCGTCCTTCCTGAACTTGTTTGTGGCTGCGGAAGAGTTCAGGTTAATTTTTAATTTCCCCGGGGCAATAGTGACAGGATAGTGCCGGGTGCTGCGGTGTGACTGCCCCAGCCTCAGCTGCTCAGCAGACCAGCAACAGCACCCTGCTGCACTTCAGCAAGGGAGATGCAGTTAAGAGAAATTATTTGTGAACCCTTCCAAGTTAGTGGTCCCCTTGGGAGGCAGCTCAGTTGTCACCCATCAGTGATAACTCTAACAATGCAATTAGCTACTCACCTCTGTATAAACATCTCATTCTTTCCTTCATTCTGCTGAGCTCTATTCCTCATCCCAGGGCACAGCCTGCTTACAGTGCTGTGTAAACGCTGGGCATATTGCTTCTGCTTTGCTTTGGTTTACATTTATCTATTGAGGATAAAACATTCTTAGGAGTGTGTCCTGCCTGGCTCTGGAGCCAGCAGCCTGGGCATTCCCAAGCACTCACTTTCTCACATCTGTAAAAAAAGTGAAGCTACTCGGTAGCTGTGTCTCCAGAACGTAGATCTGAGACAGATGCAGCTGCATTGCACCCCTAAATGTGCAATGAAAAGAGGAGTACCCTGGGGAACACTCCAGGCTGGATAAAGTCCAGGTTGTGCTGCACCATTAACTCCCTCATTTTATTCTTCTAGGGTTTTGTACTTCCAACATAAGAAAACGTGTGTTTCACAGGGATATCAGTGTCAAAATAAGCTATCAGACTGCGCAGATCTTTTGGCCCATTAGGCTGTTTCTACATTTCCCAGGAGCAAGCAATCCTGGGCTAGGTTAGAACGTTATGATCTTACAGGGTTTCTCTGGTAAACTCAATTACAGTGGGCTTTCTACCTGATAATCAGTTTTGTCTCCAGAGCAGTGAACCCTCAGAAAATCCGCAGGCTGCAAAACAATTCTTTACCTTGAATGATGATATTTTTGCCTCCTGCAGTGACCAGGGCAACAGCGTTCCTCGGGCATCAGCTTGGAGGGTGGAAACGTAACTGAGAGGAGCAGAGAGAGCTGAGCACACCATGGGAGCAAACACCTCCAGCAAGTCACCTCGCTGCGATGGAAATGAAGATGGTGAGACCTTTTCCTTGCCGTGTTCTGGGACTGCAGAGTCCATCAGTGCAGGGACCAGTTCATGTGCAGGGGTGCAAACACCTTGGCACTGGGAGAACAGTGTGCAGGCTCGGGCAGCTGGAAAAGGAGAAAACATTGCAGAGAGCAGTACTGGAGGCCAGTGTCACTGTGCTGCCAAGATTATAGTGATAGTCATTAAATGATTGTTCCATAAATATGTTTCCTTTTGCATGAGTCAGCCTGCTAACTGCCATATGGGCTTTCACCTGAGTACAGTAATAGAATGTGTATGTAAATACAAATACATGGAAATAAAAGCAAAATATAAGGGAGCCTAGATAACTTATAAACTGCTGTCCCAAAGGTGACAGCTCCAGTCAGAGGGGATGCAATCCTGATTACTGGGGATGTAAGAGGAATGGCTCAGCCCTTCATGGACTCCTTCTGCCCAGCAGGGACAGACATCACAGGACAGGACAGGGGGGCTCACGCCTGCCTCCTTTGGGGTGCACAAACAGTCAAAAGGCCTCTTGGATATTCTTCAAAATTGCTGTTGCTATGGTCTGATTATTTTCTGTAGCACCATACTTTTATTTTATTTTTTCTTTAAACATGTACTTCCCAAGGGGGCTTTGTTTTCTGTCAGCTGAAGTGGGATGACAGTACTTTTTTTCCCCTCAGTGTTTCCTCTGAGGCACAGCTGTGGCTAATAAGCTAGTGAGATGAAAAGAAAATGTAATAACCAAACAGAAGGTTCAACGCTGCAAGGTGATCTCCCCTCCCCATATAGTCAGGATGAGACCATGTTAAAAGCTGGATTTTCTTTGTGCTGCTTCTGGGCAAAAGGGAGTAGAAAGCATCTCAGAGGATGGCAGCCAGATGTTGTCCCCAGCTGGCCAGATTTGATGGAAGATAAAGCAGAAAGAGATATGCAGTGAGGACAATGGCTGGGTGAGCTGGACATCCATCGTTCTGAGGTCCTTTGCCTCTCTATCTCACCAACAGCTGTTCTGTCTTTGAATTGCCCCAGGAATGAGGGCAGCTTTAGATGTATCTTTGTTCCTCTTCTTCCTGGATCTGCACCATGTGTCTCCCACAAGCATAGAGGGGCTTGTGTTGCTATTCCCTGTGCTGTGGTAGCACCTGGTTTCCTGAGGCTGCTGAGCAGAGAAGGAAGGAAGGGATGAAATAAAATGAAAATGGGGAAAATTACAATGACCAAAGGAAGATGAACCCTAATAGACTGTGTGGTGCTGTCCTGGGGTGGGCAGAGATGGGAGGACCTGAGCCCCCTGAGGCACTGTCTTCTACTTGGAAGGTGTGGGGGCTTTGCCAGGGTTGATTTGTCCCTGATGAGGACATTTTTCATGACCAGTTAGGTCTTGTGTTTTCTATCTAAATATTGTTCCTTCAACCTGGGTTTACAAATACAACCCCTGCTTCAAAATGGTGTTTCATGCTTGTGCTTCAGTTCGTTCTCTATAGCAATTGTGTTATCTTTCTTGGCATCTCTTAAACATAACTTGTCTGAGTTGGCATATCACGTGACTTTTCTTGCTGACGGGCAAATGCTCTGGCCTTTTTTGTTGTTTTAGGTGCCATCAGGCATCTAAATGAGGCTTGTCAGATCTGTAGGCATGTATTCAGGATGAAGAGCAAGTGTTTCGTCCCTGATTTCGACACCACAAATTTCAGTACTCATTGGAAGTGAGCCTCTGGACTGGCTCCCTGAAAACCGGGGATGGTAGGAAAGCCAAAAGAGAGAGAGGTTAAAATGTGATCATACTTGGTTTGAGAGCCTTAAGTAAAAAGTATGCAGTTTAGCTTTCTTAAAGTCAGCTCAATGATAGACCTGTGTTTAAAATCCTAATGAAAACATTAACAGTAGAAGACAAGGAGGAAGAGGGTGTTAACATGTTCAGGAAAACATTCCTCACTCCACCAGGAGGGCACTGAGGGCTTCTTGTCCCTCTCACCTTTCCCTGCAGGTGATAAACATCTTCACTATCCCTTTTTTGCTCTACAGGTATCCACCACCCTTCTCTCAGGATGTCAAACCAGTAAACAGATCAAGTTAAACTCAATTGTGATCAGCTTGTGTTCAGTTCTGATATTTGCAATTCTGATATTGTAATTCCAGGTTTCAAAAAGGGCTTCTGTGCCTTAAAAAGCTGGCTTTTTTTTCAAGTGCTATAGCTGTAAACCATAAACTTTGCTCTGGTTAGATTGTGGCATCCTACCTGAAAAGTCAACAGCAACAAGAAGGACAATTTTTTTTTAAATTTAGTGTGCCTGTTCTAAAAAATTAATCCAAGATTCGGTTAACCAGTGGGTATTACACCCCTGGTCAGGTAGGCAGTGGCTGTTTTCAGCCTTGTTTTTGGAGGAGGTTTGGGCAGGCTCAGTGGGCATAGAGCTCAGGCAGTTTGGTGACCCTGATGCATCATGGTTATATTGGATAACAACCACTGTGCCTGCTTCACTTGTTTGGAGAAAAGATGCAGTTTGTTAAAACAAACAAATAACAGTCCACTAGCAAAGTCTGAGTACTCTTACCCACAGCTGTGTGGTGGCAATGAAACAGGATGTGTCCCAGGGGTGCATTTCTGATGGCTCTCATGCATGGGTCTGTCATGAGGAGTCACCTGGTGATGTCCCAGTGATTAGCAGCAGGCTCCTTGCCTGAAATCTCATCTGCTAGAAAGCTTTGGAGACAAACACTTCTCTCTGTGCCACTCA
Source organism: Florisuga fusca (assembly GCA_038090715.1). Taxonomy (NCBI): domain Eukaryota; kingdom Metazoa; phylum Chordata; class Aves; order Apodiformes; family Trochilidae; genus Florisuga; species Florisuga fusca. Next base: position 12,781,282 of record JAAWXA010000026.1, read on the forward strand.
GTTCATCTAATGAAGAAAGGAGCAGAGGACAATTATGTTGAAAGCTGCACTTTCCAAGCCAAGCTGTGGTCTCAGAAAGTTCTGCAGCCTGATGGCCAAGCTGCTCCCACAGCAGTGTCTCCTCCATCACCGGGCACTTGGTGGTGGCTCCAGGACTGGCAGCATTCATCCCCAGTGGTCACAGCCATGGTGCCCCCTCCAGAAACCAGCAGCAGGGTCTGAGCCCCACACAGGCAATTTGTGTTTGCTGCGCAGTGGTTTCATTTGATAAGACACAGGCAGCTTCATGCTGGCTGAGGAGAAACACTTGATCTGTAGGGTCCTTCAGATCAGCACTTACAGAGAGCCTTCTCCCCCGGCTGTGCAGATGTCCACTCCTCAGCCCCATCTCCAGCCAGAAGCCAGCAGGTGAAATGAAATGCATGTTCACTTTCCTCCCTGCCCTGCACCATCTGCAGCTCTTCTGTTCTTCCCCTGAGCAGCAACAGCTGTGTTGGATGCTGAGAAGCAGCAAAGGTGGTGCTCAAGGCTGCTGTGTTTGAGTGCACAGTTACCAAATGGGTGTCCAGAACACCATGAGGACACAAGACCCCACTGCCCATTTGTGACCTTACAAAGTATAAACCTCAGATGGACTAAACTTGTCTGCGTTTGGTTTCATCAGGAATAAGGTGAGACTTTCATGTTTAACAGGCAGGGCAGAGTGAAAGCATTCACTTGATGGTTCTTTGCCTGATTTGCTATTGAAAAAGGCTGACCCAGGGAAATAGCCTTTGCTGCTGTGCTGGAAAGAAAAAAAGGTTTGTTAAGCACCAAGTTTTACACAGCACCCAGATCTCCAAAAGCAACAGCAAGCTGCTAGGGTTTCCCTTATTTTTCTCATCTTTTATGAGAAAAAGTGGTAATTGTGTAATAGCATCAAAAGGTTGCACAGCCATTCAATATTTAAATGTTTGCTCTTTCTTGCAGTCACCTTCGACCATTTTGAAATTCTGCGAGCTATTGGGAAGGGCAGCTTTGGAAAAGTGAGTATTTTGTGAACAAAACACCATTTGGACAGCTGGAAATGTAACTGAGAAACGGGTGAATTAGAGGCTCACAGGAGAGTAATGAAACAAACCCTGCACTGTCAGTCAGCTTTGACCCAAGCTTCAACTCCTGATAATCAAGAAAGAATCAGACCCTGGTTCCTCCTCAGTTCCATAGCCACAAATTACATCACAGAAGATTAAAATGAGATCTTAATAAATCAAATTAATTGAATTTCATTATGTTTCTGGATAAGCAGTTTCTAAGATTCCCCAACAAAGCAACACTGAGCATCACAGTAGGTATTTAATAAGGAGCTACAATCAACATGAAAGGTCTGGCAGGGTTTTTTAAGGGGATATTTCTCAGTGAAACACAGTGTTTGTTATTAAGAATCAGGTTACAGTCATAGGTTGGTTTTATTTTTATGCTGTTATAGACCTCCGTGCTTGTCTACACTGACAGAATTCTAGACAGTCATTTTCCTCTTCACATAAGGGCACACTCATGCCCAAAAAGGAGTGTGCCCTGGGTGTAGAGTGTGACAGAGATCTCTAGACAGAGAGATTTATGATTTATTTGGTGGCAAAAGAAATAGGTTGACCGATCCTTTGCAAATTCATCCCAAGCTCATAAACTGTTGTGGAAATGCATCTTAAAAATCCCAGCATGTTTTGTTTTGTGCTCTTACCAGCTTAGTCTCCCACTGAAGCACCATTTCTTTCTAAATTTGATGAAATACAATAAGAAATATTAAAATTCAAACCCCCCTACCACTCCAACCAAGCCTGAGGTTCTTTGTGAGCTGAATGAGACTTACAAAGGATGAGGAGGTCGGGTGCTGCTCCTCAGTTTCTGTACTGCAGTTCTGTGGTGGAAAGGACTCTTCCAAACAGTAACTGGTGTGGAAGGGACAGACAAACCAAGATTAGTTACTGCTGTTACATAAAATGTTGACTCTTTGTGATTCCCTGTCTCCTGCCTTTGTGGTGGTAAATTCCTTCCCCTCAGCAAAATTTCTTCTTTGGCTGAAAACTGGGTGAGGTATTTACTGGCAATGTCCAGGGCTGCAGTGTCAGTGCATGGAGCTGGGACTTGGCAGCGTGGACTTGGCCAAAGCCACTGGAGAACACTGGTGGGATTGTGTTTTACCTGCCAAAATCTGCTAACAAATTGTCTCTAATTTATCGCTTTAGGTCTGTGTTGTGCAGAAGAATGACACCAAGAAGATGTATGCCATGAAGTACATGAACAAACAGAAGTGCGTGGAGAGGAATGAAGTGAGAAATGTTTTCAAGGAGCTGCAGATCATGCAGGGCCTGGAACACCCCTTCCTTGTTAATTTATGGTAAGATGTTGCTTCTCTACTTAGTGGTTGAGTCAGCATTGCCCCTTAGAGACATCCTGAAGACCAGACTTGCCTGCTTCTTCAACAAGCCAGCATCCTGTGGTGCTGGGGTGGGTGAGCAGTGAGGACAGCATCCTGCCCGTGGTCATTCTGGAGAAGGTGTGTGTGTACTCCTGGGACCTGTCCTGGAGGCTTCTCCTGAATTCCACTGAGTAGGCTCCTCTTCTGGGGAATCCTGTTGAGTTAAACAAGAAGTGAGCCCCCTTGTCCCCCAGACAAACACAAGAGAGTTTATTCATGTGTAGCCCTGTGGTTCTTTCCCAGACAGGTTCTGCACATTGCCATCACCCAGTTTTACTCACCATGCTGCTTGGCAGCCCAGATCAGCTTCTGGTAGCAGCACAGGATTGATGGCCAAGCAGTGCTCTGTTCACAGGGCTTTTCTCACCAGGGCTCTCCTCTTCTCTCCTCCTGATCCTGTTTTTGTGGTTTATTTTGCACTTTAAACAGGATTCCTTAATACTTTATTGATACTTGACTGAATTGGTGCTAACCAGCAAAGATAAAAGCAGTTTATCCTTGAATTTACTGACAGAAAAATCATACCATTCAGATTTTATTGCAGAAGCCCATATAACCACAGGGGAAATGTGTACATAAAAGCATCTCTTTCCTTTAAGAGTACCTGATAAATGCAACCTACCTGGTCTGGTTATAGCCCTTTTTCAACCATGAACAATGGGGTTGACCAGCTGAATGAGAAAAGGGTACACTGATTCTTCCCCCTTTGTGTGATTCAGCATATTTGCCTGCAGTGGAGCAGTAAAATAAGAATTTTAAGTAAGACCCTATTACCTTTAGAGTCTGCCAGGTTAATTTTATTAGGACACCAGTAATGTTTTAAGTGCTGTAGTCAACTACAGCCCATGATCTAGTGGCCAATATCCTTTAGTTACGGGATTGCCTTGGGATGGTGAGTAATTAAAGTTGGTGGATATTGGATTAATTTTTAGGATGAGGTAGAACTTACCAAAAGTAAAACCAAGAATGAGTCTAAAGCACACTGAAGAGCACAATTCTTTGAATAGCTTGGTGTTCCTCTTCAAAGTCTCCTGCAGGAGGAATGCTGTTAAGTGAACTCCCAGGAGTTCGCTGGTGGTGTTCTAAGGTTTGAATGAGAACCACACCAAGCTTTGGACAAGTCTCCAAACTTGGCTTTCCTACTTGAACAAGCTGTTCCAGACAAATCTCACTCAGCAGCTGGGACATATAAAGCAAAAATGCATGAGGAAAAAAGCTGGTAGCTGATTGTTAGACTGTCTCAAAGGGAGACTTGGTAAACAGTGTCATCAAAAGAGGTCACCTAAAGGGGAGCAGCAGAGAGCAGCTGCATCCCCTGTTGTGTTGAGCAAATGGTTTTGTTACCAGGCTGCTGTCAGGAGAGCCAGAGCCTTGTGCAGGCTGCTCCTGTGGTCACCTCCTTAGGCTGCTTGGAGAAGACAAAGTGTCTTGAAGTGCTGAGTGTGGGCCCCGAGGGGAGCAGAGAGTTTTTATGCAGAGCTTCCAGCTGCACTTCCACTGCTGCACCGGGGGAATGAGTATTCCCAGAGGTCCCCTTTGTCCCTTTATAACCTGTTTGTCTGAAAGACTGCCATCCTTGAACCCTGCTCGTGCCATTTTAGGTACTCGTTCCAGGATGAAGAAGATATGTTCATGGTTGTGGACCTGCTGCTCGGGGGGGACCTGCGCTACCACCTCCGACAAAACGTGCGGTTCCAGGAGGGCACCGTGAAGCTCTTCATCTGTGAGCTGGTCCTGGCCCTCGACTACCTCCAGAGCAGGCACATCATCCACAGGTCAGTTGGGGACCTCGGGGCAGACTGCTGCTTGGAGGCTGCAGCAGGGGTGGACTCGGTCCTCTTTGGCACAAAGGGACAAACAGGAGCCAAAGAGCTTAACAAAATACTCTGCCACATGCCGTTGTTGTCGTCTCAGGCTTCCCTGAGAAAAACCTGTCACATCCAACAGGGAGCCTGGTGTTTCTCCCTCTGGGGAAGCTAGGACATTGTATACTTGATTTCTCTGATGATCCTGCAAAATGCTGTCTCTGATAGGTTTAATTGGCCGTAGCTCATTAATATTCATCCTGGTCCAGGGAGAGTAGGCATCAGCATTCCAAATTCCCCTGCTGTGGCCCCCGGAGGTGTCTGCACTCTGGTCCTTTCTGCAGTGCACTGAGGGACAAGGAACAGAACCATTACCCAGTATGAGGTTAAATCCCTTTCTGGAAGCACTCAAGAGTTTCCTGCTGGCCACCAAGATTTTTCACTGCCAGTGAAAAGACACTTGAGCTCTTTCCACGTCAGAAGCCCTGCAAAATAACAGGAGGCAGAACCTTTCCCTGGAGGGGAGGCAGGTTTGTCCCCAGAGCGACAGACTGGTTCCTCCTGGTGTGCCAGCCCATGCAAACCTCGGGGGCCCCAGGGGCTGGACTCAGGAGCTGCTAACAGGAGTGTGAACAGGGAGGGACCAGCAGAAGGTAAATAAAAGCAAGGAGATTATCTCATTCATAAATATCACTCCAGAAGAGCATTCCTGTGCAGTGTAAAAATAGAGCAGAGAACACCTTTTAAAGGGAAACGGATAGTTAGTGGGTTGTTAGTAAGGAAGACACTGATGGAGATGAAGAGTTGCTCATGACCATGCCATTTGGCTGTATTCCCAAGGTGGGAAGGCAGAGAGGCTGATGCCTGGCATGCCTGCAGCATGCTGGGGAGAGCTGCAGAGCACCAGAGAGGTTTTGCTCTGCTTCAGACCTGGTGGGCATAGCTCCTGCTTTCTCAGGAGTCTCACTTTTCATGCTGCTTGTTTTGTTGTATGCCTGCATAGATTTCTCCTGTGATGCACCTGGGCTGGGCAGGCAGGACATCTCAGCTCCCTGGGCAGGCTGCAGCCCAGGAGGTGAAGCCATCGTGTGGTGACAGCACCTGCTCACCAGCACCAAATAATGGATGAGCATCAATAAAACATGGTGAAATGGAGACTGCTGTCTCTGTCCTGGACAGCCAGGGCCAGGGGCAGATCCTGATGCTGTTGGCTTGGCCTGAACGAGCTGAGTGGGACACTGGTGTCAGGAAAGCACAAGGAAGAAATTCTCTACCACTGAGTGCTGGTGTTTATGGGACTGGGGGAGCTGGTGGCCAAACAGTGCACTGGGCACTACACAATGAGACAAACAGCCCAGGGACAAATCTCCCAGAATATTTACAAGAACCAGGGGGTTACTTGTAAATACAGGTGGGAAAAGCTGAAGTTTAGGCTGCAAGGTTTGCCTGTTTAAACTGAATTGAATACAAGCAAAACATGTATGGTAGCCCATAAAACTTGCAAGTTATTTAATTAACACTGTAATGCAAGTTGTTTAATTAACACTGTAACCCAGAGGGGCAGTGCTGGGTGATAAAGTGACTCAGCTGAGGCAGTGACACTGCAGCATCTGCAGCTGGGAACATCAAGAGCCTGGCGAGCGATTTCTGCCTCTCTGAACAAAGCTGTACAGAGACAGCAAGCCCAGCAAGCACTTCCCACGTACATGTAAAAGGCTGGAAAATGGACACAGCCAGTTTATGAAAAATAAGCATGCAATTAATCAATACGCAAAATAATCCCTGTTCATTGTTTGCATTCTGGGAATGATCTTACTGTGCTGGTGTAATTCCATTGGCTGCATACCAGACCAAGACCAGAAAAGGCCACAGTGGAAATAAAACAAACAAACAAACAAAGGTTGAAAAACTGAATGAGAAATTAAAACCTTTCATTTGAGAAAGTTCATTTAGGAACTTTGAAAATATTTTTGTATGATGGAAGAGAATCAATTTTTTCCAACCTAATTTTACTGAAACATTTCTTAAAGTTTTTTATTAAGTGAGTGTTTTTCTCAAAAACACCAGGTGTGGCATCACCATTTTTTCTATCAAAAACAGCTTTTCTGACCACCTGGGCTGTGGGGCTCTAACCCGTGGCACATTTTTGCTGCACTTGTGGGTGACACAGCTGCTTACCTGGAGCCATCCTGCTCTCTCTGGATGAAGACACCTGTCCCCATCAGTTCCTGGGGGATAGGGGTGGCACAAGGACCCTCACTTGCCAAGTGGATAGGCAAGATCAAAGTTGATCTTAGTTTTTTCAAGATAAAATCCTAAAGCTGCTCGTTTTTTTCACTGTAAGGCCCCAGCCTGATGCCTGTGTTCTGCCTGGCACGTGTGAGTCTCCCCTGGGACGCCGCATCACCATATGCCTGGCTGGGGACTGTTGTAATTAGCTCATTAAAAGCAGGTAATGTCTTGTAAAGCCACTCAGGTGGACACAGCAGGCGTATCAGGTGTATGTTTTCTGCCTTCAATGGAGAGTGTTTCCCTAAAGCATTGCCATAGGTATTATTATTTTGTTTTGGCCTTTTTACATATATATATATATATCTCGGCAACTAAACCTTTGGGGAACCCATTTGTTTCTAGGGCAAAGACGTTAAAATAATCTGATTTCTACTGAGTAAATGGGGAGCATATAGAATGGGAACTGAGTAGCAAAAGAAGGATAAAGATAAGCTGTTTTAGGAGGACTACCTGGGTGCTGCTGGCCCAAACCCAAGCAGCCTTCACCACCATTCCTGTTCTCCTTGTGTAATTAGTCAGTCTCTTATGCTCAATTTGAACCCCACCAGAGTCCCATCTCAGACACCTTCTGGGGCCTGACATCTCTGGAAACATGTCCCCCAGAGCCTGGACTTTCCTCAGGTGTCAGCATCCACCTCTCACATCACATTTCTACACTAATGGCTGTCTCCCCTTCTCTGCCTTTCTCCTTAGAGACATCAAGCCTGACAACATTTTGCTGGACGAGCACGGTAAGTGCCATCTGGTTAGTGGCTGTGCATGTGTGTAAGAGCAGAGCCAGGAGCATGACATCCACATCACAGCTCAGGTTCTCGCTGCTTTCCTCTCTGTTGCATCCCTTCCCACAGCTGAGGTAGGAATGGACCATCTTTCTCTGATTTAGTGGTTTTTCTCTTTTGCTTTTTGAGCAGCTGCTTTGTGTCCCTCCAGGGTGCTGGGCACCCTGAGGTGCTGCCCTGTTTCTGGGGGTGCCTTAGTGTTGATTCCCCCTCTCCTTTGGCTGACTGATGGTGTCTCCAGAAGGGATGACACATTTTGTGATGCTGTGGTCAGTTGTTGACCAGACCTTAATTCTGAGAACTTCTTGTCTCTTGCTTAAAACAGACACAAAACGTAATAATTTGAGTGAAAATGCTCACGTAACTGCAGGCAGTGTGTAATGTATGCTCACAAGCAGAGGAATCAAGGTTGAACAGACAGTCTTCTTTCAGGCATTTTCTTTTTCTTTGAGCATCGGACACTGGGAGGAAGCTCCAAAGAGGAGTTGGGGCTGGGTAGAGATGTTGCTTTAATTTTTTCTTCAGTTTTTTTTTTTTCCTTAGGCAAAACTCTAACTCTATTCTCTCATTACTCTCTAGACACATTTTTTCTGTCCTGGCAGAGCTCTCTCAGTGAAGACTTGTCTGATATTTATTAGCTTTTAACTCTATAGAAGCACACTTTGTTTGTTTGTTTGGTTTTTTTTTTGTTTTTTTTTTTTTTTTTTTGTTTTTTTTTTTTTTCAGATCCAAGTAACTGTCTTGTGAGAAATCTTCATTAGCACCTACAGCAAGGCACCCCAAGAGCAGTCAGTGCAGGAAAAGGGTGTGTCTGAGCTCATTTTCACTTCGGAGGCTGCAGCAGAGATGCTGAAACTCCCGGGGTGTCACCATGACTCTTGTGGGTGACCAGGGTTGCCTGGCAGCACTCTCCTCCTTTTGCATGCAACCTCGAATTTCAAAGTGCTAATTATTTATTCAGGAGCTGCCAGCAAAGCTGCTTCTGCCCCCACTTGGAGCAGCTTCTCTCCTGCCTCACTCTGTCCTCTGCTGCTGCCCCATGCACAAAGATGCAGAGATGCAGAGACCTCTTCTCCCTCCTGCCAGGGTCCCCTGGAGACCTCTGGACCCACAGGACCAGCTGTGGTTGGGGTCCCAGCACCAGGGACCCTCCCAGCCAGGGTGGGGCTGTGAGTGGTCAGTCCTCACCTGGGGACACCCTGGGGTGACCTGTCACCATCTCCCAGGAGCTCTGTGCCCTGCAGGACAGAGTGACAGCTGCCTGAGACCAGTAGAGCCCCAGAAATGTAGGTCAGCATCTCCCAAAGAGGGGAAAAAAATGGATAAAAATCTCTGCTTGTCTCTTCAGTCACATTCAGCACAGCAGGATGTAACCTGCAAACTTCTATAATGACACTGCAATTTGGGCTTGGTTTTGTGCCTGTTTTCTGCTTCCTGAAATACTTTAGCTGTTGGTTGTAGAGGTTTCTGAGTTATTTTCTGTGGATGTACCCTTGACTTCAGTGTCCTTCTGGCTCTGACTTGCAGTATTTCTTTTCTTCATCTGTGGCAGCAGAGTTGTGTCCTCCCATGCATACAGAAAGCTTTGTCCCCAGAGCAACTGTTATTGCAGCATGTTGATCTATACTGAGCCTCCTATATTTGGCTTGTTTTTCAGTATCCCTCCCCTACAGAATAGAGCTGGAGCTCCCCTCTCCTGTCCTCTTCTTTCACCAGGCTTCCACAGCTCTGATCACAAAGTGTGTCCTATTTGCCAATATCAATTTTATTATCACGTACTTGAGCGAGATGAGTCCCCTGAGCATATGAAACACCTGGAAACCTTCAGCCCTTTATTTTTCAGACTCCTCATCCCATCTCCCTTCCCAGCTGTGACTCCTCCACACTTCCTCTGATAAAGCAATCCATGGAACATGTTTCATGGGACGTGTTTTCCTGACCTTAACAACCACCTCATGCCTTTGCCTCTGCCGCCCTGATCGGTGACATTCTGTATCACAGTATCAATTTCAGTTCAGAAATTAAAGTGATCTAGAAATGAAGTCGAATATCAGGCAAATGTCTTTCTGGGCAATAAACAAAGCCATTGTTAGAGATTTGGATCTGGTCCCATGATGAAAAATCCTCAGCAGGTGACCACCTTCACCAGTCATTCCAAGCACAAAATGATTTCCCTCTTTAATGATGAGTCTATAGATTTGGCTGAATGACAACACAGCTCACCTGAGGATAAAATATTGTAACAGATGGCAGTTTCCAGGAATTGTGACTAACTCATCAGGAGTTTTTGGCCAGGTCATTTATCTAATAAAATTGAAGAAAAGCTCAGTTTTATCTCCAGTAAAAAAGAGGGTTTTTCAAGAGCCCTGTAATGGCTTTTCTCAGTATTATTTCTTGTACCCCTGTGGGGAGTTTTTTGAGGGCACTCACAGCCCATTTGGTCTCTAATCTAAGGTAAGAAAGTTCCAGCACAGTCTGTCCATGTTCCACAGCTCCTAATGCCTCTGGCTTCATAGTCTTTAAAATATTATCTTCAATCTTTTATCTTGAAAATGTTACTTCAATCTGCAGAAGCCTTGTACTTTTTGCACAAAAGAGGCAGGAATTATGTGGTAACAGAGGTGCTGAATAGAACAAGAAAATTCTTTGCCTTAATGCAGAACCAGAGGCTTGTGCAGTGCTGATTTGGGGTAGATGGGATGAGCTCTGGGAGGGACATGGTGCCAGCAGCAATGTTTGGAAGCTGCAGTCAGAGTCAGGAAAATGCCAGCCTCAAAGTTTGAGCCTGCAGCCCCGTAGCTGTGCCCTGTGCAACCCTCTTGGCTACCAGTAGGTGCTGTCTGGTGGCCCAGTCCCCCAGCTGTACCCTGCCATCCCTCTTCACCCCCTCCACCTCTTCAGAGCCTCAGCCTTGGTGACTTCCCAAGTGGGATAGTTTATCAAACCTGTGATTTGTTTGAAGTGAATCATCTAAAAGATGTATCCAGAGAAAGGCTCATTTGTGCTTGGAATATCAAATCCTTCATCAGTCTTTGTAATACATATTTATGAAAACAGCTCCCTGTGAAGTGGAGTGAGAGCTGGGGATGAAAGGAAAGTGATGGAAGGACACAGAGGACATGCCAGAGAAGGGAAGGCAGCTGTGTGTCGTTCTGCCCATGCTGGACACCAGGTCTCTGGTGGCAGCAGAGGTTGCCCAGCCCAGCCAGGAGAGACCCATGCCCAGGACAGAGCAACCAGGGGGGTTATTATCGAATAATGACTCTGAGAATTCCCATTTTGTTTGCTCCCTAAAGGGTAAATAAAGGAATAGGTGATGTAACAAGATACACCTGTAACCAGCCTGAAAAGTGAGATGCTTTCTATCATTTCTCCCACCAAAATTTCTTTTGTTCTGGAAACTTCTTTCCATAGAATATTTTACTTTATGTTTCTCATTCCAAGCTGTTTCTCATGTGAAAGTAAAGCAAATCAAGCAACAGATCAACCTCTGTCTTTCAGGGCACGTGCACATCACTGATTTCAATATTGCCACCATGCTGACTAAAGAAATACAAGTCACCACCATCGCTGGCACAAAGCCCTACATGGGTAAGAAGATCTTTTATTTTCGAGTTGTCATTTTAAGGGCTTGGTTTGACAGCTGTGGTGGGGTACAGACCAAGTCCTTTTTGATGAAAGTTTGAGCTCTTTTGTTGCTGGGGTATAACACAGCTCGGGCTCTGGTTTGGGAGAAGGAACAACCTGGTAACACCCTGACACAGCTGGAAAATGTGCATCCCTCTGCTGATGCCACACACCACAGCAAGGCAAGCGTGCTGCCAACACAGGTTGTAGTGCCATTATGCCATGCAGTACAGCATGGTTTTGATTATAAAATAAGATAGTTACACCCTTGAGATCTCAGAGCATTTCACAAGCAGCAGCCAAGCCCTGCAGCAATGATGAAATGCTCTTCCTACCCTTGAGGAGGAAAATGAAGCACAAGGGCTTGTATTTGTTCCCTCAGTCCATTAGCAGAAGTCCTACACTGCTGCATCACTGCCTCATAATTTCAGTTTTTATATAAAATCTCTGCTTGAAAAATGAGCATTACTTAGGCCAAGCAAGGGGCCTTAAGACTTGAGCACATGCTCATCATGGTGGAAAGAGCCCACATCCTGCTGTCAGGCTGAATTTTCAAACACGCAGAGACCCACATATTTATTACCCAGTTAATAAACATAAAGTGAAGTAACACTGACTTACCTGGGAGGAACTGGGGCCAGAGCATGCAGGTAATGATCTAGAGAAATATCCTGAGCTAATGCCAAGAGAACTCTTGTGCAAACATTACACAGAAAAGTCTTTGTAACCATAAATTAAGCTTTGCTAAGTGAAGTAGAAACACTCAAAAACGTCTCTAACACAACCCCTCCCCCCAAAAATACATACTTTCATAATAACACTGTCCCCCAGGCCCAAGTAACACAGCCCACAACCACCTCCCTTAGGGCAGCCCCTTGGGACTCTGCTTTTTATCAAGATGACCAGTTTGACCTTTCCCCTTTGCATCACCAAAGCAATCCCTCTAGGAAGGAAAACAGGCACAAAGAGGAAGCATTATACCCTATTTTGTTTGGTTTAGAGCAATTCTTGCCTCCCAGCTCACACAGAAATCTACAGTTATTTTTTTATCCTTAATCTCAAAAGGGAAATTCATGGGCTAAGAAAGAGCATGTCAGTCTGTGCCTCCACCCACCTTCCATTAGCCTGATTCCCTCCTCCTAAAAACCTGTGGCCCTCAGGCTTCCTTCAGTTACAATTTGCTTTCCCCTGCCATGCTGTCTTGGTTTACACTGCATGTTAATATTTGTGAAAAGCTGCCTTCATTCACCCTGTGAGGCTCTATTTAGGCTCTGCCAGACTGCAGTACTCTAAATATGAACAGAGATCTGAGTGGGACAGGACCAGCTCTCCAGCATCAGGATGGGATGAGCACCAGCTGAGGGCAGGGGCTCTCTGGGGGTGATGCAGGGGTACTCAGACCTATTTGATACCTGGCTTCAGTCCTTATTCCAAGAGGCACAAGAGAGAAGTCCTGTGTCAGCAAATGGAGTTTATTCTTTCTGGGCTTTGTGGGCAGGGAAGCACTGAGTGATCCCTGCAGAGGGGTCCTGGGACTGGGACTGGCTGAGACAGCAGCCAGGGAAACGAAAAGTGAGCTGTGGCAAAGGAACCTCTATGTTCAGCAGTGCTTTGGTAAAGGACCAATCCACCAGCCACACACCATTGTTTTGAAGAAAAAAGCAGCAGGTATTTTCAAAGGCATGGTAATGGGTAGGATGCTAATTGGTGTCCCAGGCAGAAGAGCAGGGATGCTCTCTGTGGCATGGATCTTTATTGCTCATTCCCACTTGAGACTGCAGCAAGGCAAACTGCCCTTTTTCTGTATTTTGCAGCACCTGAAATGTTTAACTCCACAAAACCCACTGGCTATTCCTTTGCTGTGGACTGGTGGTCATTGGGGATCACTGCCTACGAGCTGCTGCGGACACGGGTACTGTGCACATGGCTCCTGACCCTGCCCATATTGATCCTTAAACACTGCTGGAAAAGTTCATGCTTTATACCAGGGTTGAGGGGGCAGACCCAAATTTAAGGGTTATTGCAGCATAGGAAGCAAAAGTATCTTGCCCAGAGTTCTTGTGATCACAGTCTGGAGCTCAGAGAGAAGCAGTCACGATACAGAGCAACTTGTTCACAGGCCTGGGGGAAGCTGGGCAAGGCAGGCTGAGCTGGTCAATGAGTCACAGCTCCCCAGGTTCGGGTTGCCATGTGATTTACTTTGAGTTCACATCCTACAAGGAAAAAAAAGTCTTGCAGCTGCTGTAATAAGACTGAGCAGTTTGTGCAAATGCAAACCACAGTGCGTGAATTACCAATAAAGCACAATCTCTGCCCCTCACAGCAGTGTTCTGCTGCTATGTCAGCTGAGGTTGAGGGCTTTGTACAAGCAGTTAGATTAGTGTCTTGGAAATGTTGGGTAAAAAGCAGTGGAACCTCTGTGAACGTCTTAATATAGTATTTGAGTTTTCCATTTGTAAAGTTAAATGCATGGCAGGAGTGGTAATCACATTGATTTTTGATGGCACTGTTGGTGACACTGTTGGCACTGTGTCCAAAGATGGGAACAGAAATGCTGCTAGGTGTACAACCCTGCTGGCACAGCCATAAGATGGTTGCACCAGTGGTGGACACTGCAGGGGAGGAGTGAAGGGAGACCTTGAGGTCCACCTAGTGTACGTTCATGATGAGCACAGTGCTTCTGGTTTGATTTCACAATTTACAGCTACAGTTTTTAAGATGTACTGTTAACACCCTCACTCACCCTCCAAAATACCTTAAAAATCTAGGAATCAAAAATCTTTAAAAATGGAAACATCCCACCATGGTATAATTATCTCTCTTGAAGTGAGGCAGTAGTGTTGTGGTAGTTGGGAGCTGCACATGGAGGTGACCCCAGGGGCTCAGTAAGACCACAGTTCTATTGAGTTACTGTCAGTGTTCTTGCTGAGATGATTGTTTGGGTTATTTCAGTTGAGCTGAGATGATCACAGGGGGAGAGGCTTTCCATGAGAGGCTCGGGGATGTACAAAGATACTTTGTTGGGAGCACTTTGCTTTAAAAAAAGATTTCCCGAGGAGACTGAAAAAAGAGACAAATGAAAACACTTTCCTTGTGGGGTTTGTTTTTCACAGAGGCCGTACCACATTCGCTCCAACACCTCCCCAGATGAAATCGCTCATGTCTTCAGGACAGCCACAGTGATGTACCCAGCAGCTTGGTCCCCAGAGATGGTGTCACTAATCAAAAAGGTGAGGGCAGCAATGGAGATGTTGCTGATCAAAAAGGTGAGGGCAGCCATGGGCAGCTTGGGGCTAGGCTGTGGCTGGGTGCCTGCCCAGAGCAGCCAGCTCCTTCCACCCTGCCCTGTGGCCTTTGCAGCAAGCTGTAGGGATTCATTGCAAATTGTGTCCAGATTCAGAGTTATTGACCTTCGGGTGGCGATATATAAATAAACATCCAGCTCCTCCTGCTGTAGCCACACGGGTGGAATAGCCAACTCACAGTGCTGCATCCTGCAGACATGGGGATGGAGTTTGAGTTGGCAAGCACGGCTGCTGCTGATGGCCACATGCAGCCTTGGTGTCCAGAGTCTCTTCTATAACTTTGTCTCTCTGCAATATCATAACTTGGAAATACATATTAATATATGTGTCAATAAATTTGGCAAAAAAATGGCGCTTTTTTGTTTTTTAAAAACTTTTTCCCCAGTAACGAGGTTCACAAGAAGAGCTGATACTAGTGAAATCCTTTGATGTGGATGTTTTTTAATGAAGAGATTGTCAAAATTGCTTCAAAATCATTACTGGAATAATTTTGAAGCTGAAATAATGTTTGAAATGAAGCCATATCTTCAATAAACAAAACAACAGTGTCAGACACTGTCTGCATACACTGGCGGCAAAGCTGAATTACTGAACCCCGCATAAAAGCACCAGCTTCAAATTTTGTAAAATATAGTTTTCTAATTGTCAAGTAACTGTAAGCAATAAAGTACTACTTGATGTATCTTGCATCTATTTTTTTGTTCCAAATATTATGTAGAAGTATTTTGTCCTCTCTAGTGAAATACTCAAAAACATTTTTTATGAAAATCAGTCATCAATTCTTTGCTGAGGCAGAATCATGGCATATTTTTCAAGAAGAAAATTGAAGAATATCTCCATTTGCTTAAAATAAAATGAAGCTAATATTTCATGAAGCCTAACAGTAATATACAGATATTTACTGCAGATGTTGTTATGTTGGAAATCTTTCCCTGGAGCACAACAAGCTGCAAACCATACAGGCTCCCTGGTGAATAAATAATGCGATGTCACCATTATTTACATTTCCAAGTGCCCCTTTGCATCTGGTTTAACAGCCATATGTATTATATATGAGACCCACTGCTGTTCTGTCCTGGCTCAGGCATCCCCCATGAATGTTTTTATTTATTAGTGTTCAAGGCAAATTATCATTCCTATCTGCACCACATCACTCGTGGTGGGACTGGAGCTCCAGAGGGAAATGAGCTGTGGAATGGAAGCCCCCTTCAGCAGAGCTCTGTGTGCACCTGATCTCTGATTTCATACCTCAGGGTCTCTCACTTTCTCACCCCTTCCATTTAACTCCCACTGCAGCTGCTTGAGCCAAACCCTAAGAAGCGTTTTTCTCAGCTGAAAGATATCCAAGACTTTCCATACCTGTCAGATGTGAACTGGGATGCTGTTCTCCAGAAGAAGATAGTGCCAGAATTCATTCCCACGGTAAGATAATTGGATTTTAAAAGGTTCCCGTGTGCCCAGGTGTCACACACTGTAGCCTGTCCTCACCATGTAGAATCAGAGATTGGTTCAGGTTGGAAAGGACCTTAAAGATAATTTTCTAATAATCATTTCTTCCTGTAATGACTCTCCCTCACAAGCCCATTGTTCACAGTAAAATAAAAAATACAGTAGATTAGTGTTTCTGATCCTTTTTTAATTGGATTAAAGCAGTGCAGAAGCAACACAATCCTTAAGGGAAAATAATCCAAGGGCTGCTGTGTGCAGTGTTACCTCCACTGTCTTTCAGACAAACAAAAGCTGGGCTAAATTATTAATATTTGTTAACTGCATGTACTTTGCCCCTCTGTGGCTGGTTTTCTCTGTGTTGGGTATAGGGTGTTCCTTTAAAACCAGTTTTGCAGGCTGCTGTGTTCCTCCCAGCAGAGACCATCGCTTCAAAGCAGCCGAAGGGCTGAGCAGAAGCAGTGAGCACAAAATGATCACTTCTCACACCCTGACCATGTCCCCTGGCTGAGGGAACTGATAAAATACGTAAGAGGTACTGCAGGCATTCTGGTTATGTCTGCAGTTGTAATTAGTTTATTTTTTACAAAATTCAGCTCCCATGTGCTGTGCAAGTTATGAGACTCTTCAAGACGGGCTCTGAGCCCTTGAGGCAACCCAACCTCTCTCTCTCCCCTCTAGAAAGGCAGGCTGAACTGTGACCCAACCTTTGAACTGGAAGAAATGATCCTGGAATCCAAACCTCTTCACAAGAAAAAGAAGCGTCTGGCTAAGAAGGAGAAAAACATCTGCAAAAGCCATTCCTCCCAGGTGAGAGCAAGCATGTGGTCAAAGCAGTCTTGCATTTTCCAAGCAAGCTGATTGCCATCTCAAGAGCACAGCAAACTGTTCAAACAGACCAGTTTTGCCCTTGTGACCAGCTTTATTCCCATGATTCTTCGGCATCTTCCCACAGTGGAAGGCAGTGTGGTAGAGGAGAATCTTAATCCTCTTCTCCCCACTGCAGTGATAAAGATGCTTTATACCTAAAGATATCTCTGAATCTCCTTGAAATTGTCTTTCTGCATGAACTGTGTAATTTATTCCCCACCTTTCTATTTTTCCATGTGGCTCTGGAAGGCCTGCCATCTTCAAAAGCACCTCGAGACACTCCAGAGGGACTTCATTGTTTTCAACAGAGAAAAGTGAGTACTGACTCAGAGGACCATCAGAGGCTCTGCCCGTGGGCAGGCTGGGTTTGGGGGCCCCTTGGCACATGCTTAGGAGAGGCTGATCTGCCAGGTAGAGGTCTGGGACCACAGGCCCCAGCAGCATCAGCTGCAGTGCTGGTGCAGGCAGTGCCATTGCAGGGGGGCTCAGCACAGCCCCTGCCAGTGAACAGGAGGGTCCCGGGCAGCCGCACCCCTGCCTGGGCCCCCCTCACAGCTCCACCACCCCCTCTCTGCCCCTAAGGATGAGACACCACCACAACAACACCCAGGAGGCCGCAATGTGCAAGGACAAGCAGAACAACACCCTCTGAGAGCAGCGCAGACCCCAGAAGAGCTCTGCTGGTGATACATTCAGTGCTCGCCCCTCGGCTCGGCTACCCAGCCAGCTGCCCTCGCAGCCCTGGGTGCTGGTGCTGCCTCCCAGGCTGGGAATGGCCATGTCCCCTTCCTCAGCTGGGAGGAGGCAGCAAAGGTTTCCTCCTCTCCCCACGCCGGTTCCTGTGCCCGTTTCAGCGCTGATGGTGGTGGTCAGAGCATGCAGACAGGTGTGGAAACAAGAGGTCACAACCAGGCACTGGTGAATAACCAGCATTCAGGTGCTTACCCAGTCCAGACTGAAAAACCCATTCACCATCACATTAAATTGCTGCAGCTCGCTGAATCTGATAGCATTGGCTTTCAACATCAGAGGTAATTTGACTGTGTATTTTTTAATCTCTCTACCACTGAAATCACATGACTTAAGAAGCTACTGTTTGCACCAACAGCTGTACTCCTGGTGCAGTCTCTGCCAAGACTGAGCTTGGCCAAAGCATCTCTATTATGTTAATGCCAGGAATGATGCTATTATTTAAATGTTTTGGCAGCTGTGACATTTCACCTCCTTATTTGGCATTTTTTCCTTTTCTCAGCAATATAATGAATGTGTGATGAACCATTTGCCTCCCACTTACCCCAAGGGGTTCTTTTTTTCCCCTGTGCCTTCCTGTCTTTCTCCTCTGAGGTCACTAGGTGGGAGGAACATCCATTCTGCCTTATCTAGAGCCAACCAGGACTTTACTGGACTCTCAGTTTAAATCTGCTTTTCCCATGGCTGAAGACTTTCAGACACCCACTGCCTATGGGATGAAGGATTCAGTCTGTTACCTGACACAGAAGAAAACCCAGATTGTGTGCAGTACTTCCCTGTGGTCTTCACAGCTGTTCCTGATAGACTGACCATGAATAATTGCTCTCTGGTTGAGCTGATGATGGCTTCCTGGTTTGCTTTGGGAAAGGTGTGGTTTACACTTCTGCATAGGAGTTGCCATCCCCGTGCCTGCTGGGAGAGGAGGGTCCCTGTTCCTCCCAAATGTGCCTGGGTCCCACTTCAGTCCATTTGAGGGAGCTCTGGTGTTTGCCTCTGAGCCTCCATCCTGCCAGCTCCAGCCCCCTTGGGACAGCTACCACACTGCTTTCACCCACCTGCATTGTTTTTGCAGTGATTTCCAACAGAGGTACGGGTGGCACCAAGGGTGGTGCAGGTCCCAGTGTCTTTGTTAGCAGGTGGGGTACAGGGAAGATGCAGGCACCTCCCAGACTGACTGGCACAGCACCAAGCAGTGTGTACCTCCTCGGTACAACAAAGATAAGCAGCCCCCAGTTTCAGATGGCTTTAGCAGTTTCATTGCTGTCACAGGAAGGTGCTGGGACAGGCGAAAGCTGACGCTGGGTGAAGCCTGTGCAGGTGCCCTCCTTGCCTTGCACAGTGCCCCGCTGGTGCACGGATCGATGCGCACACTGCCACCCCCATCCTTCTCCTGTATCCTGGTTTTGTTTGCTCAGGTCAGGCTCTTGGTGTAGTTGCAGCGTGTGTGTGTGCGTGCGTCTGTGTGTCTGTGCAGGGCTGGGGAGCAGCATTGCTGTACACAGCTAGCCTGGAAACAACCATCTGGGAACATCTGACCCTTTTCAGTCCAAGGAGCTGCAAAGATGGAGTGAAACTAGTTCACCAGTAGGTGGTTATCAGATAAGGAAGCGATCCCTGCTCCTGGCTGGGGAAAAATCCATTGCTGCATAAATACCATTGTACTGGCTGACAAAACCAACCCAAAACAACCCAAAAAGTTTGAGTACTTAAATGGTAAGAACATCGCATCTTTAAAAATTCCCCAAAGACTTCTACGCCCATCTCTCCTTTTCCCTCTTCCTCTGTAAACAGAGGCACAGTCTCAGCTTAATCACTACCAGGCAACAGGGAAAAACCTTCAATTACTTGATAGCAGAACTTCACCAAACTTGAAAGTATGAACAGCCTTCCCCACCCCTGGCAAAACTATTCTGGTATGGCCCCTTAAGGACTGCTGGATGGACAGCTTGTCCTGTCTGAGTTGCAAGCATGTAAAAATAAATATTTCAAGGTCAAATACTTAAGGAAGAAAAAAATAAAGGGTATTTATTTAGCACAGCCCAAATGGACACTTCATTTTTTGTAGCATTTAAAAAACAATCAAGTTTATTTTTGCATGCTTTGCAAGCTTTAGAAGGCTGTGACCCTCAGTTAGAGAAAAACCACTTGATAGAAAGGGAGTGTTTAACCACAGGTGCCCATAGAAAACTGCCTCCACGCCTGCCCCAGTTGGGAAGACCCAAACACCATGTCCACAAGAAGCTGGTCTCAGCCACCACCCAGCCATCCTGTCCCTCCTCAGCTCAAACATCACCCCAGCTGCTGAGCAACAGCAGCCTGCAGAAGAAAAAAGCCAACCAACACCAGGAGCTGTTTGAAGGAACAACTTTTTTAATAAAGTGTACAAAGTAGTAAAACTCCTTACACGAGGTGCTCTGACAGCTGTTACAGAGATGACTGGGGCTCCCCCATGGGCCTCGTGGTACAACACTGTCAAGCATTGGGTGGAGAAGAAGGACATGAACACGACACAGACCCACCTGCCCCTACCAGCTCCCCTGAACCTGCCCTCCCCACGGCTCTGGCCGTTCCCAGCTGTCCCACGCCACGGCATCCCACACGCCTTCAACACCAACACCACACAGAACCAAGTGACCTGTCTGAGCAGCATGCATACATAAAAAAGAAGAGGAAAAACACAACCCGACCCAACCCACAACAACAAGAACAGAATTTTAAGGCTATGCATAAAACAAAATGAAGCAATATCTTTAAAGCTAGGTAGCAAGTAGCATTTGTGAAACATAAGGCTTGAGGCTTATTGATCCTTCAGAACAGGTTTATTTGCTTTTCCTTCTTAAACACCAATGTACCATTTTATTTCCTTTGCTTGAACCGGAGTTTTGTTTCCTCCTTGGCAGGGACCCTTAGCTCAGGGAGGTTATGTTGGAGCGGCCCCCTGGGGGTGCCACAATGCGCTTGCTCGCTGAGCGAACACCTTCATCAACCTGGGTACCTGGGGGAGGAGAAAGCACAAAGGGAATGGGGAAAGCCAGGTTAAGAGCAGTTTCTTCACAGGACTGAGCAGTCAGACAGCCTGGGGTTTCACCAAAGGGCCTCCCAGGGCTGTCTACAGCAACCTGCTCCCTCTCCAGCACCAGTGGTGACCCCAAGAGCAGCAAGGGCTTGAACATCTCTGCGGGTACTGCTGCGTGAGCAGAGCCACATGGCAAGAGCAGGGTCTTATGCTGCACTGGCACCTCCGTGGCCCCAGCTCTGGCCGTGTCCCTTAAGGGATCTGCAGGGTCTCACCCTCATGCTCTGCTCCTGTGCTCTGCCTGCCCCAGGCCATCTCCCAGCTGCCTCCCACACCAGCCCAGGGGATGGGACAGTGTGGGCAGTGGCTCTGTGCTCCCCCAGCCCAGCCACCTGTGCTCACCTGACAGGCTGAATCCAGACTGATGGAGGTTCCTGACAGGGGGTGTCTGCCGTGTGGGGGACCCCCTGGTTGACCCTGCAGGGGTGCCCCCCTTGGGTGTGGTGGTCAGGTCAAACACAGGTCCATCATACATGCCCCGGGGCACAGCATGCATCTCTGCCATCTGTCACCAGAGAGAAGAGGACAGTGACACTTCTCTGCCCCCAGGGAGCATCGTGCCATGGCAGTGGCATGGTCCAGACCCCTGCTGCAGCAGGACAGCAACAAGGGCTTGCATCACCCACTGTTGACCCAGCTGAGCATCAGTCTCCAGTGGTGGCCCACCACCAACTCTAAGGTCAAAGCTCTGCTCAAGCCTTTATTATCCCAACTGCATGTTCAAAATACACCAGTTTGCAGCACTGTTTCCAGAATCCACTGAGAACCGCAGAAGAAAAAACAATCAGTTATTAGGGAAAAGGACAATTTGAGCTAACAGTATCCTAACTGTCTCCTGGCATCCCTGTTTCCTCACCTTCCTCCTGGCTTTGATGCGCTTGTAGACATAGTCAGGGAAAGGGCTGCAGGGCAGGAAGCGTCCAGTCCCCTGTGTCACGTGCAGGTTGCCATCCTCCAGCATGATCTTCCCCTGGCAGATGACAACCAGTGGGGCCCCACGTAGCTCCATCCCTTCAAAGATGTTGTATTCTGCCACCTGCAGCAATCAGGGGATGACAGTCAGGAGGGACATGAGCACTGCCTGCCCACTGCTGTTCAGTCCCCAAACCTCACCGCTGAAGTCAGCAGTGCACGGAGGGGACACCTCCAACAGCCCTGCCTGCCTCAGAGGACCCCTTTAGGTCACCAGTCCATCGTGCTGAGAGCTCCCAACATGAACCAGGACCTGCTGCTTTGGAGCTCAATGTGAGCAAGAACTCCAACAACAGAAGAGGGCAGAACCTAAGCTTGAGGTAAGACAAGAACATGCTGGCAAAGCCAAGAAAGATTTGTACCTGGAAGGGGAACCCAGATAAGCAGAAATACATGTCCTTATGCCTGTGTGGACCAGGCTCAGGAGAAGAGCAACAGAGCAGGGTGAGAGATCACAGCCCACCCCCCAGCATTCCCACAGATGAGCAGAGGGCTTACAGACTGATGGGTTTTTGCTGTGACGATCTTCACTGCATCAGGATCCCATATAACCAGATCGCTGTCTGAGCCCACAGCTATCCTGCCTTTCCGTGGGTACAGGTTGAAGATTTTTGCAGCATTAGTGCTCGTCACAGCCACAAACTGGTTTTCATCCATCTTTCCCGTGGCCTGCTCAGACACAAAGACAACTAAGCACTCATGTGAGGGAAGGGAGAGCAAGACCCCAGGAAGGACCAGGCTCATTCCTCCACAAGCCATTGGCCAAGCCATTGGCTGGCTGGGCCATGGCTGGTTTTATTTCTGGCACCAGACAGACCAAAACTGGGGGCACAGTCACAGCTCCTGGGTGCTCACCCCAAACCTCTAACAGTTGCCTCTCCTGTTCTGGCTTGTTTGACTCCCAAAGCCTGAAAGGAGACAGGAAGCTGGGTGCCCAGCTCTGTGGGGGTGAGAACATGACTGTCTGAGGTGCCTGTCAGCCCTGCCTGCTCTGCCCACTCCCTGGTGTGTCTCTTACCACTGCCTTGTCCCAGATGACAGACATTCGTTCCTCTATGCCGTTGGTCCCTTCTGGAATGGCCGTGAAGTTGTCTTTTCCAATTGCTTTCTGTGCAGTGCTGAATGTACAGTGGGCACTTCCCGAAACCTGCAGGTCACCACTGAGGGGTGGAGGTAACAAAAGCACCATCAGCTGTCTTGCAGTCAGACAACAGCAGGGACAGAAGGGAGATGGATCTCCTCTGGCCACGGGCAGCCCCTGGCTCAGCTCTGCTTTACTCTGCACCTCTGTTTCTACAGCCCCTCAGTCTTAAGATTTCCACCTGACCTGGCCCTGCAGTGAAGCTCCTTCCAGCCCCACATAGGCACTTGCATGGTGAGGAGCTGCCCACAGCTCCCTGGAAGTCACCTGTGAGCTGCTGGGTCCTGGGGGAGCAGGAGACAGGCAGGCACTGTGAAGTCACTGCTGCTGGCTGACAGGCAGCAGACCAAAGCAGGCCAGCTCCTGTGTGAGGCAAGTAGCCCCCAGCACCTGGCTGCCAGACTGGCTGCACCTGAGCCTGGCACAGTGTGCACACAGCAGCTCTGCCCAGGGCTGTGAATCAGCCCTAATCCACTGGTAATCTCCATCTTCCTCTGATAATTTCTGCCATATGTCTGACTGACTGCACAGCTAGGCTCATGACACAACACGCTTCCTAATCTCTAGCAGATTTGTCTTGGAAGGAAACAAGCAATCCAGCCCAGCTGGAGCCCCACAGCTTCTCCTCCTGCTGAAGCCTCATGTAAAACAGTGCAGGAAAGATGTCAGGACAGATGCCCACAAGCTGCAGGGACTCAGAAGTGCTCTTGCCTCTGCTTTGAGGTCTGGGGTGAATTTGAAGTGGAAGTGAAGGATCAGAAAGCCAGTACAGGAGCTGGGCTTACTTTTCCCTGCCAGTCCCTAAGCCCACCTGTTTCATACATTCAAGCTGACCAGAGGCATCTCTTGCTCCTTGGCCACAGCAAATGCATATTCAGACACCAAATGCACTGGCACCTCTCTTACACCAGCCATGGCACCTCCACCCACCAGCACAACCCAGGTTCATCCTAACATGCCCCTCTGCTGAGACCTCTTACTGAGCAGCCATCCCTTGGCCCCTCTAGTCAGAGATGCTTCCAGCATTACTTCAAAGGTCATTTCCATTTACAACCCTCTCAGTGTCAGTCATCTCCCACCTAACACAGACCAGCCACCACGCACACAGCTCAGGGTGCACACCAGGGTGAAAGGGCTGTGAGGTCCATTCAAGGCACGTGGACAGCCCAGCAATGAGCTCCGTGTCCCCGGCTGCTGCGTGTGCCTGGCCAGTGAGAGGATGGAGTATAACTGGGAAAGGTCAAAGCAAATTGCTGAAGTGCTTTTATTGTTTGCTCTCTATTTTCAACAAATCCCTTCGCCACCCCCTTGCCCTCAGGGTGAAAAAATGACCTGTCATCCCCGTCAGATGTGCAGGAGCTGCTCACCTCCAGGTACTCCCTAACCTCCCTCCCTATCCAAGGCCAGAGTCTGTTTCTTCCCACAAGCAACACCACCTGGCAGAGCTTCTGCTCACCTGGCCAAGAGGGAGTTGATGTAGTCCGGAGTGGTTGGATCTGGACTCAGGGGTGGGGAGACCACAAAGGCTGCAGCTTTGGCCCAGTTCTTGCTCCAGTAGTGTGTCCCATCAGTCCCCAGACTGGCTGTGATCGGCTCACCAAACACCACGTTGCCTGGAAAGGGGGACAGAAAGGACTCTGTTTTGGTGGAGCCTGGGGGCACAGCACTACCAGCAGCCTGCTGAGGACACCCAGACCACATCACCTGTCCCACGCTGCCTGCTGCTTGGACCTGAGGTGCTGGGGCAGGGAGGAGGGACAGCAAAGCACATGCTCCACCTGCCACTATGGCAGGGACCCTCCCACCCAATGGCACAGATGCTGCTGGTGCAGCAAGTCTGGTGGGAGCACAGCACAGGAAGGCATGGCACCAAAACCAAGTTCCCCAGAAGATACCACAGAGATGAATGATGCTGGCAACATGGCCTCCTCCTCAACCTGCCCTGTCCCAACCACACTCCTGGAGAGTGAGGCCACCAGCCCCTCCTGCAAGCACTGACATCCCTGTGCTGTAGCAGGAGTGTTTCACCCAACAGACATGTCTCAGAGCTGACCTGAAGCATGGGGACACCTGGCAGGGGTCAGGCAATTCAGGCAGAAATGACAGCCCACATCAGGGCAGGCAGACAACAATGCAGCCTGACACCAAACCCACACTGGGCTGACAACCAAGACTCTCACTGTGTCCTTCATCATCAGCTCCTGTGCATTCTTCCTCCCTTATCCCTCAATAAATATTTACCAAAGAGCTGGCAGGCTCGTCCCCCTCTCCTGTTCCTCACTCACCTTCTGGTGCCTGACTCTACAGATTGGCCAGGGGAGAAGGCAGCAGCTGGTGAGCAAGGGCTTTTGGAGGAGCAGGGCTTGTCACGCTGACAAACTAGGATGTGGACTGAGAAATTGTGCTCCTACGTGAAACCCACACATTGATGTTACCTGATGTGACAGCAGGAGGTGGCTCTACATGGCTTGGTGCAGTGTCCCTGTGCCCTTCACAGGTCAGGTAAATCCCTGAATTAACTGCTCCCCAGAAGAAGGGGAAGCACTGGGCTGCACTCGAGGCAGTCTTGGTGGTCTTCACAAAGCCACCATGAGGACATGGGGATCCAGCTGCCCAGGACCCCAGCAGCAGCAGCAGCAGCAAGGCTGTGTGCAGCGGCATCTGCATTCACCTTTTTTCCTGGCTTGTGAGATGAGGTCAGCAGCACTTTTGCTCATCACCTTAGTCACATAAAGAGGACAGTTGGTCTGGCTGGCAATAGTGATGGCCCTGAAGACAGCTTCTGCTTCCAGCTGGAAGAAAGAATGGCACACAGTTACAAAGCAGCACTGGGCTGGCAGGGAAGAGCCCCTGCTCCTCTCTGCACACCGCAGATTGTTGCTGACACCCTGTGCCCTTGCTCTTAACTGAAGCCCCCCGAGGGGAGGTTAACCCTCCATAGGGACCCTGCACCAGGACCAGCCAGGAGCTGCATCTGCCCTTCCTTCCTCTGCCTGGTTCCAGCTCTGACAGCCAGAGAAGCCCAGGGACTGCTGCCCAGACTGACTGCATGGCTCACACGCTGACACCTGGCAGCCAAAGGGTCTGCCCCTTCAGACCCCTCAGAGCTCCAGGCTCTCCTGTGGCTGGGTTTGGTTTCACCAGTCACCCTGCCTGTGGCCAGAGGCTGTGCTGGCAAACTGCTGGCACCAGGGCCTGGCTGTCCTGCCAGGCAGCTGCTGCTGGTCCCAGACTGCTGATACCCCATGTGTCACTGTCCTGCTGTTAGTGGAGGGTGGATTTCCATCACCAGGGATATCTTTGGACTATTACATCAGCCCGCGTTCAGCCTGAGCTCAGGCCCAGAAGTTCTCCAAGTGTTTGCTCTACAGTTTGGCTTCAAGCTTCGGCATGAGAAAGTTGAAAACAGAAGCCTTAAAAAGACAATGTCCCAATCAGCCATGTCCCAGGGGAGGCCAGACTGCCAGCTGCAGGGAGTAGTCACTGCCCATGGGCCAAGCAGCCACCAGTGTAGGCTTAACCCTCCCAGCAGCAGGAGAAGCAAACACACACACCCTTACACCTCTTGTACTTCTGCAGATCTATCTGCTGCACACTGAAAAGAGGTTCTTCTCTTTGTTTAAACACAGATTTAAACAAGAAAAATATTTTTATCACCGCACTTCTGGACTTGAGTACTTGACAGGATTTAACATGTAGCCAGTAGCAAAGCTATCACTGAATACCCTTCACACCAGGTTACCACCTGGAGCAGCACCATCCTGCCCAACCACCTGGCAGAAAAGCATGTCTTTAACCCCCACTGAGGCCCCTCCAAGACAGAGCAGACCCACAGGGCCATGGAGCACCCTCCGAATACTTTGCCATCAACCTGCAGGCTTCATGGGATGTAGCAGAGTCATTTGGGCTCTACCTAATGTTTTCCCAGGTAAAGGATGTTCTGGAAGAGGGACACTTTCTTTCCAAAGGCAATGAGATCTCAATTTGGCTGAACAGATGGTATCTAGAGCCTTCCTGCACTGTTCTCAGTTGCCTTATGCTTTAATGGCATTTCAAGATCAAACACTTAGCAAGGTTTCACTGACGTTGGATGAGAAGAGCTGCAGTGCTGTCCTATGATAATAGGACAGTTCTCAAATCCTGGCACAACCACAGCGTCCCATAATTGCAGGTTAGCTTGCCAACTAGTGGCAATGGGTCTAGAGCCATAAAAATAAATAGCAGTTTACACACAGGGGGACTCTGGTCTGTGGCATTTGACATTGAGTCTCTTCCCTGTACAGGAAAATACAGTCTCATTCTTCAAAGACGGTAAGCACTGTATTACACTAGGCTATATATGTTGTTACCAGCCATAATGCCCTCAACTTCTTACACTTCTAACTTAAGCCAACTGATTTTATAACAAGTAGATCCTGAAGTGTAAGTTTTTCCCTGTGTTCCCCTGCTCAGCTATGCTATTCTACCAAATTCTTCTTGTTTTCTTCTGTCACATGCTGCAGAAAGTTAAAAGCACTTCTCAGCAAGGAGCTATCACAAGAAAACCAATCTAAAATTAGACTCAACTCAGATTAGTGGACCAAACAGAAGAATGCCCTGCAGCCTAAAATTAGAAGTAATTTAATTAGTGTCTTGACAATGATTTGTAACCAGGAAATTCCCTCCCACTCTTTCCACCAATGGCTTTGTCTGTCTGATTTCGAAACACACTTTAGACCCTAAGCAGAGATTAAGCAGGAAGAGGCTGGAATCTGCCTGCCCTCAGACAGACACAAACAGTGAATTTTCAGAGGAACTAAAACTTGCCATTTAACTCTTCTCAGGCCTCTAACACCCATGGAGTCACCTATACCAGATAAATGCCCCTCAAACCAGCCTCAAGTGTTGTCACAGCCATACTGAACTTCATGTTGATTGATTAATCTCTGGGAGACTCAGAAGCCCACATCTCTGCCAGGGAACTTGAGCAAGACTGAAAAATGTTTGTCCCAAATGTGCACCTTGCTCTTTCGTGAGCTGATGATGAAGAAGTTTGTGTTGCCTGTGCAAATGGACACACACACACACGATGCTTGCTTGATCCCACTATATACACTAAGCCCTGCTGTGACTTGTGGGGAAAGGTCCTCAGTGCAGCACTGTCCTTTGCTTCTTACCTCCTCAGGTCTGCTCAGCACGTGGCCCTCGGGGCCAGTTATTCCCATCTCCAACATCCTGGTTTGTTCCTAGGATACCAAAAGGACAGGGGTTACAAGACTGTGAAACTATCAGCCACACAGAAAAGCAGATCCCTACTGTGGCCAGCCCTTGGGATTGCCACCACCCTGCCTCCTGTGGGACCATCGTGCACAGTGAAGTGAATGCACAGCAGCAGTACTGGTAAGCCTTTCAGCAGGCAGCTTTATGCACTTTTTCTTGTGTCTTGTAGAGTACTGAGCATACTATGGGTATTAAATAATGCCACCAATCTGCATCAGGACTACGTAACTCCAGCAATTGTAACAGATGTGTTCACAGCTGTTGAAGGAGAGTATCAAAGGATGTGGCTGCACAGCAGGTAAGTGCTGTGTGTTACCTCCTCTGCCACCTCTTCTGCCACAGAGAAAGTGACAAGCAAAGACTTCACAACGCTCTTCCCAGGTCCTGCTCTTCACCCACCATGAAGCACTTTCCCACCACCTATAGCACATCAGATCTGAAGCCTGGAGCTCTGCTCAGGTTCTATTTCTGTTCATGCCATGCAGTACATCTCTTCCCTTGCAACCTTCTCTCCTATGTTGACCACACTCTGGAGAAACACAGTCTCCAGGACCACTGAAAGTAAAATGGACTGAAATGGGAGACATACAAATCCTACGCATGCTTCCTGGGAACCACCACCAGCAGATGACTGCAAGCATCACACCTCTGTGCTAACAACACACTGAGCCCTACACCAGTCTGTGATGTTTCAATCAGTCCTGGCAGAAGGAGGCAATTCCCAGGGCTGGGACAACACTACCAACTTGTAGTTTTGAGGCATTTTCTGGTTAGACTGGTGCTGAAGTAGAGATAAACCCTCACCAAGACAATTCCTCTGGTCACCTTTTTTTTTTCATGTGAAAACCATCCAGTTGTACACTGGAGCTCTAAAATGTCCAAAGAAAAACTGAATATTGCAGTCTGAGAAGATGTTCAAAGAATAGTCTCTTAGTTCACACTCCTGCAGTTCCCAAGAAAGAGGAAAAAACAAGTAGTTGCAGAGCACAACTGAGCAATGTCTTCTGTCTTAATGAAAATCAAAACATTTGGATTTCTCTCACCCAGCAGGAATTACAACACAGCAGGCCAATACAGCCTACTCACTCAAACACCAGACCACATTCCTCATAACAATTCCCATGCAAATCCAGCTCCATTAGCTGGCTACTTGCTTACAGCAGGGAGAAAATTCCACTCTTGCCACAGCAGTTTTCAACACACTTTAACTCTCTTAGCTGACTATCGGTGAGGCAAAGGTCTCTGCCTCTCCACAATGAGAACAAGCTGTGGTTGGAGTGAACATAGCCTGCCTGTTGGCCCTCTCTCTCTCTTCCATTTAGATGATTGCTAAATCACTATTTCAGAGTTGCTTATGCACCACACATTCACAGCAGAAAATCTCGGTGGATTTGACATTGCTGTTGAGCAGCAAATAGATCACCTTGCAAAAGACATCCACAGTGCCTTAAAGTCATTCTGTCGGTGCCCTACACTGAATCTGCCTGGAACAGGTTTTCAGTCCCTGCACAGCAGAAGAGCAGTTAGTTACCTGTGAAATTATGTCCCCATTTTCAGCATGAACTTGAGCTATGGCACCCAGCTCCGCCAGGCAGCTGAATATCTCATAGAGCTAAAACAGAGACAAGAAAGAATGAGCAGACAGACTGCCCTGGGCTGCCCAGGGCCTGGCACCACGCACAGTCCCTCAGCCAGGGACCAGGCAGGGTCTCACCTCAGTGTTGGACATCTGGTACAAATCCTTGTAGGCCATGTACACCATGAAGGAGTTCACTCCTAGGGGCAGAGTAGAGAGAGGTGAGCCAGACCAGGGGGTTCTGCCAGGCTCCCGTTTCCAGCTTCTCCACCCGCTCCTCCGCAGGGCACAGCCCCGCTCATGGCCACAGCACAGGATCCCTGCGGACCCTCAGCAGGGAGGGGACAGAGACAGCACGCTCCCCCCACTCCCTTCCCCGGGGAGCATCCCACAGCACAGGGCCAACCTTTCTCCTGGACCAGGGTGTGTAGCTCCTGGCGGACACGGGGGCTCCATCGGGGGATGTCCACGTGCAGGGCGTAGTCGCAGCAGGCCTTTCCCTCGGCCCACTCCCGCCACCGCTCCAGGGCCTCCACCAGGCTGGACTCAGGGTCTGGCACCACGTGGTCCACTGCAGAGGCACAGGGGGACATGGGGTGGGCCAGGGCTCTCCAGCTGGGCTACCCCACAGCTGCTCCATCAGCCCACCCCAGGCCCGTTTCCCCGGCACGCCCCCATCGCCGCCTGGGCGCCCCAGAGTGCATTTATCGGCAGGGAAGCACATGGAGCCTTTGCTTAGCGGCCTCTGGCAGGGGACCAGGGGCTTTTACAGCCCTCTGCCGAGAAATCAGCTGCAAGCTGAAGGGCCCTGTCCTTTCTCACCACCACTTCCACACCATTAACTCAGAGCTTCCTCCCACCCTGCAATACTAATGCGCCTTTTATTGCCCACCGTGTAATCCCCATGCCCTGCCACAGCCCATTTCACACAACTTATTATTTTGTCCCCAGGGGAAGGAGAACCAGAGGGGGGAGGACAAGAAACCCAGTCCTCTGCTGGGAGGATCAATAGCTGCTCCTGCATCCCAAGAAGCCCTGCAGTGCCACTGCAGAGCAGCAAAACCTGGACCTCAAACCAGCACACAACCATGGCCTTCTCCAGGGAAGGACCTCAGAATTCCCTTTCCTTTTTCGTTAGCACTGTTTATTTCCAAGCAGTGCAGGATGCCAGGACATTGAACTGTTCCCCTGCTCAGAGTCATCTGAGCATCATGCTGCCCTATTTTAACATAACAGGGAAAAAAGTTATGCCACCGTTTCTTTTTGAGGGTCCCAAGGGCACCAGTGGCTGCAGGCAATGAAGCACTGCAGAGCACAGGATCTACAAGGGTAAGGAGTCCTATGCAAGTCTCCTGACAAACCACTTAACTATTGCTAAGGATCCCAAAGATTCATCCCAATTCTTACTCTCTGGACTTCATTGACACAGATCACAGAAAAGATGGTCACACTGCCATGGCCTTTTATAACAAAGACTTCTGACAAAAGCAAAGAAAAAAAGAAATAACTGGGCAATGTTTCCAGAGTGCTGGGTGCTCATATACAGGACCTGCCAGCTGCACTCACTGATCATGGTGGTGCCACCAGCCAGGGCTGCTTTTGTTCCTTGGAAGAAATCATCCACAGCTGTCATCCCCTTGTATGGCATCTGCAGGTGAGTGTGGACATCGATTCCTCCAGGGATCACCATCTTCCCATTGGCCTCTATGGTTTTGACCCCTCCAGGGACAATCAGGTTGTCTCCAATTTGCCTGAGGAAAGCATACCAAGATGGTCACCACACACAAAGGAACACCAAGCACATCATCATCAATGAACAGCTCAGCTGGGAGCAGCCAGGTGAACTCCTCCCACCACAGAAATGCCTCACTGCTCTCTACTCCCACACCTGGGCTGGCAGAACCCCAGCAGAGTGAAACCACTCACTCTGCAGCAAACACAGGAGTGTCCAGCTTGATGGAACCTATGGCTTGCACAGTCTGGGGGTGGCTGCCATCTGTCTGATTGCTCTGGTGGCGTCTCTGATGGCAGCTGCTGGCTGGGACAGGCACTGAGTTGGGGAAGATGGTCTGATGGTTGTACAGAGCTCTGCAGTGTACGGTGAGAAGCTGCCTGTGTGTGGGACACTTCATACCCCACAGACTCAGGAGGCTCCTGCAAGCATTTTCAGTGTCATGATCCTACCTGTTCACCCAGGATACATGCTCACAAAACCTGACATCAGCCCTGCTTACAGTAATCTGCACCCCTAATCTCTCCTCTCCCTTGTCCTTCTGCCCACCTTAAGCAAGGCTCAAGTCTGAGGCTTACTTACAGAGAAAGATGATTTCCCACTGTAATGCCACAGCTGCCAGGCCAGCTGAGGGCTCATCAGGGACTTGTAGAGCACAAAGTCCCAAGGGTGAAGTGAAGCTCCCTCCTGGGAGCTGTGGAGGAGCTCACAAAGCACCCAGCATGGCTGTCCAGCCCAGATGGGCTCACAGCACAGACTGGAAGCTCTGAGCTCTCTCTTCCCAAGGAGCACAGAGTCCTCCCCTATCATGTTGTCTCCTTCATGCCCTGAAGGACATCTGTGCTATCAGCAATAGTGAAGGCAGCTAAACCCCCAAATACCTAAAAGTAACTTCTGAACATAAGAAACCTAGTAAGTTCTAGTATACATCTACTCATGACTTAAAATACCACCACAGCCCTCTGGAGTTTGTGCTGTTCGAGCCTTCAACATCCTCCTCCCTAGACAGCCAGCCCTCCTGCAGGCCACCTGAACATTAGGACTACCTTCACTCAGCCCCCCACCTCCTCAATCCCTTTATCTGTCCATATGTAGCGCTCAGCCTTCAAATCTCTTCTTTCAGAAATCCTATTTTCATCAAGCCTTCCTCATCCTTCCCTGACAAATCAAGATAAAAGACATTTTGCTTTTAGTGAAAATCTTCTGATTTCCTTGGTACAATGGGGAGGCAAATGAGGACCAAATTCCATTTTTGCATTTCATTCAGCCTTAGTCACTTGGCAGGATTTTTTCTTCAGAATAACAAAAGCTCTGTGGACAGAACTGCTCTGCTCACTCCAGCATCCTCACTGCAGTATACCAGCAGCTCTTTCCACCACTTTTGAGATAAATCCATCACCAAAGGATTTAAACTGCTCACCGCATTATTAGCAGAATTCACTTGACACATCATCTCACTTCCAAGGCAATGAAATTTTGTGACCTCCAGGCCGCAGTCGAGGCTAAGTGATTTGCCCAAGGATACCCAGGAAGTCTGTGCCCCAGAAATACCTGAAGGTGGCTCTGGTCCCTACTTGGGTACAGGTACCGGTCAATCATGAATGCTCTTGTCCATCTGCTAAAAACAGCCTCATGAAAATACAGTCCCACTTCTTGAAGTATTTCTCTGCTGCTGGATTTTTAAAATATACCATGTTGGGAAGGCTGGGTATTTCCCTCTTACCATAGAGCAAGTAATGCCTTTTCAAGTCTCTCTGCTATGAACTTACATCTCTTTCAGTTCACACAGCTTGGAGCTGGTCCCAGCAGGAGCTCACACACACTGCAGAGAACTGAGCCTCCAACCAGACTGGGCTACCAAGTTTCACTGTCTGGCAAGGTGGGTACAGACCACATCCACAAAAAGCCAGTAAGCACCCAATCTGAAGCTGATTTTAGGGGACCTGGAGGTAACAGAAGTGCCATACTTACTTTATGAGGCCATCCTCCATGTAAATGTCAGCATAGAATGACTGATCATCGTTGACTATTCTCCCTCCTTTAATAAGGAGACGATCACTCTGTGGAGGGAAGAAGGCAGCAGTTGTCAGCAGCAGGTGACACAGGTGCTCCTCAGCAGCCAGCACAGCTGGAAGAACCTTCTTGGGTCCTGCTGCACCAGACAGCTCACCCCAACAGCCAACATCGCAGAAGCTCACATCTGTACTGACACTTGGAACAGTGGGACAAGAGCAAGGACTGAAAAAATTGTACTGATAGGGCTGTTTCTGAATGAAACAAGAGCTGCCAGAGACACCACCAGGGCAGAGTGAGTACAAAGGAGCCACTGGGGCCACAGCAAATAATGCTTCTGTAGCATATACAGAGAGAAGTCAAAAGCTTCCTACACCAGGTCATCAAGCACATAAATCTGCACAGAGCACAAGCAAAACAACAGAATTTATAGCAAGTTTGTAACTATAGGCATGTCCTTAAATCTTATCCAAATACCATGCAAAACAAGTTACATTGAAGAAGAAAATTTATCTGTTACCACCTGGCAAAGAACAATGGGACATGCAGTCACACATCTACACAAGGGTCACAGATCTACACAAGACACAGGTAGCACTGAACTGCATTCCCCTGCATTCCTCATCACTTCCCACCTCCTCTGTTCCCCTTCTGACAGACTCCAGTGCTGGACAGTGGAGGAGCACCCAGACCAGCACTGCTCTTATGCCCTTCCTGTACTCAGGCTTTGGACCAGGCATATGCTGCTGGGAGAGAAGGAACACTGTCTCTCAGTGGGGAAGAGATACTGAGGAACTGGGAAGGCAGAGATCCTCCTTCTCTGCCCCCACCTGCACAAGTCCAAACACCAGGTGCATGCAGGACAGGGGAGCTCAGCCCCATCTCACACATGGCTACCATGTACTCAGGAGACACGAACTGACTGTGCTGTTCCAGAGATTATGCAGTCCTCCTGACTGCTCAGAGCACCTCCAGCAACCCCCCAGCTCTCAAGCTTCCTCTACTTTCCTCTCTGCTCTCCCCTGGTGCCCACAGCCCACGTTTTGGTGTCTGAATACACCCCCTTCCATGGCTGACCAGAGCCTTCTGCAGGGCCCACACAGGAGCCTCACGCCGTGAAGATCTTGCACAATTAATGCCTCCACAGGGAACTGGGTTTGCTCTTCATCTGCCACCCCTGGGGTGATTTCTGGAAGTATCATCACAGTGGTGGCAATTTGGACCTTCCTCCCCAGCAACAGAAGGATGGAAGAGAATTCCCCCATGTCCCTGCAGCTTGCGGCAGCCAAAGCCCCCAGCCTGTGTGCGTTTTTACAGCAAATTCATCCACACACAGCCGAGACAAAGAAACTGGGTGGGGAAAGGATCAGAACGCACAGCACAGCCCTGCCTGCATCTCAGCACTGCTGCAGGGGAAGAGACACGCTCTCTCCTCACTTCCCAGGCAAGGGCTTTCCCAGGGCTGTCCTGATGACCAGCAGCCCCAGCCACAGGGATTTACCGTCCCAGCGCAGTGAGCTGAACGCTGATGGGGAGCAGAGCCTCCCACCGTGAATAGCACACAGATAAATTGTTCTCCTGCTCCCATCTCACCCACTGCCTTCCCCAAGCAGACCTGGTGCCAGCTCCCCTCTTTCTAAGACATCAGAACAGAGGTCTAGCAGAACTTTGCTGTCCAAGAGGGGTCTGGAGGCAAGGGCACGGTGCTGTTCACAGAGCCCCTGGCACAGCTCCTTGAAAGGGCAGCTTTCGCAGGTCACAGCAGCACACGAAGATGCCAGCCATGACCAGTGGCCTGGGGGCCATCACCACCTCCACTGGCAGCCCTCTTCCTCAGGTACAGCTGAGGCAGGAGAACAGACAGGTGGTGCTGGCCCAGGAGCCCCACCTAGGTTCGTGGGCCAGCTCTCAGCCTGCACCATGTCTCTTCCCATGGGCACAGTCCAGGTGATGCTCAGCACTGGGCTGAGGACCCTGAACACAAAAAAACACTGTTGATGAATCACTGACCCTCCTCCTCCCCTGCCACAACAAACTTATCCTTCCTTTTGTTGCAACCCAATTGTCATCTTACTAACAATACTGTTAATTTCAAATTCAGAAGCCCTTAAAAGAGGAAAGCATAACTACAGCTAGTTGCCTGTACCCTGTTAGTCACAGGGGGCAAGCAGCTGAGCCACAGCTCCCACAGATGCAAATGATCAGTATTTAATTAACAGTACAAGAGGTGTACATAGAACCTACCAAGCAACAGCATCAGGAGTCAGCCATGGAAGACTCAGGGCCATGACAATATGGGAAGAAGACATTGTACATTTCAGTCAATTGTACATGGAGCTTCTGACACATAACCAGACCCCAGCCCTAACAGATCCTCTCAGACTTTACCTAACCCACACATAAGAAAAAACATCTCCCTGCCCAGATCCAGTAACACAACTCAGACCTCTTTTTTTTATTTTTATCTTGCCCATACCCTTTAAACCTTCCCAACTCACTTTCCGAAAAGGCCCTGGAGTTCATTCTCACAAGAGTGCAGGAGTGCCAGCAAACATTGATGCTGGCCTGGCCCTCCCTGCATATCAGACACAAGAAAGCAAAGGGAGATGAGCACAGGGGGCCTGGAGGTAGGAGGCTGCAGCTCTTCACAATTACTGAACAAACTGTTAATATGAACTTGGGAAATATGCCTGCCCGCCAACACAAATGGACATTCTGTGGCAGATGTGATGGGCTGCTCAGTGCTAACTCTGTTAGTACACAAAATTGTGAGGTCCACAATGGCTGGGGCACAAACAAGGCGTGCATTCAGGGGCTGCAGGGCCCACCCCAAGCCTGGCTGCCAGACACCCCCTGCACACACAGGAGAGAAGGATGGCATCAGCACCCACCCACTAGCTAGGAAGAAGAGGTACAATAGAGTAAAATAAGTAAAATCCAAGTGACACCACATCTACGGGTTCTGGCATCATTCAGGAGCGCACCCAGACTTTAAGAGGCAGGGGAACAAGAAAGGAAAAGAAAGACGCAGTTGAGAGGAAACGAGTCTGACTTAATAGACAGGCTTCTGCTGCACAGGCTGCCAGAGCAGCCTCAGATTACAATAAATGCACTGTTTCCCCTGCCAGGGCTCATTTGTGTGTCTCCACACCCACCCCGTCTCGCCGCCAGCCAGTGTCAGGCCGTGTCATCAGCCATTGTTCACAGATGGAAAAACCCTCCTTCTCGGGAGCTGTGGCAGGGCAGGGAGCACCTTACTGCCCAGCTCAGCACCCGTCTGCCACAGCACAAGGGGACCATCCGCAGTGCCAAGGGTCCAGCAAAGCCAAGAGGCAGCCTGCAGGGAAGGTGGCAGGCAGACAGGGGCTGTACCCAGCTCCAACTGCCCACACAGACCTGTCAGGCTCGATGGCCTCATCTCCATACTGACAGTGTCCCAGCAAGCCTCCAAGCAGCCAGAGACAGCCCATTTGTCACCAGGGAGGTACCTTGGGTCAGCACCCATTTCTGCAGGCACAGGGGCTGCCCCCCAAGGCCTGGAAGCACCCTTCCAGCAGCCAAAACCTCCCTGGATCCAGCCCCGTGCCCCGCCCTGCTGGGAAGCCTCTTGCTGAACATTCCTTGTCTCTCCCTTGGCATCTGAGATCAAGCTTTCAAAACCATTACCGGTTCCCTCATGCCCACACTCTGCTCTTGATGCTCTTAAGCATCATCTGACCATTTGAGATCCCAGAATATCAGGGGGTCTCTTAATATCTCTCAGTGTGATGCTGCAGAAGGAAAGGGAGGCAGCAGCTTCCAGAAGGCCACTGAATCCAGCACAGAATAGTGCTCACCTTGTTTACAAAGCACAAGGGCATAATTCAGATAGCATGGAAGCAGGTGTGTGGCTTTACTGCCACTAGTTACAATGCTGTTTCATCGGTAGCTGGATGTCTTCTCCTACACTGCACTACACAACATCATTGAAAAATCCAAGCTGGAATGACAGGAACAGACAGACAGCCACCAGCTACACTTGGTGATTCACCAACAGTCTGTGGACATGGTATGAAATGTCAGATTGATAGCTGTCAGTTTACCAAAATCTGTCTAATCAGAAGCTGAGGCTTTTCTCCCACTTGTAGGTGATACAACATACCTGCCATCCCCATACAGACCTCACCACTTTTAGAGGCATCAGAGACATCACAGAGATGGCATTTGTGGGCTGTGGCAGGGTGGCTCCCACCAAGAAAAAACCTGGCAATTCCAGTCTACCTGTGATAGGAAACGTTTTTGTGACAAAAGCACAAAGACTGGGTGATTTTGATTCAACCAACAGCTCTGTTAACAGTTACTTTGTGAATGGCAAGGCACTTCCACACTTTAAGTCTTCCAGCAATCTGTCTCCAGGGACAGAAAAACATACTGTGGATAGCAGAAGGGGAAGTATTTTGGAACTAATAAAAAGTCACTCAATAGACACAGAAGGTTTGAAATTACTGTTCTCCTGAGCTGGGCATCCCAGCACCAGCACACATCTGGAAAGTAACGATACGTTCACTGTTCTCTGAGGTACGGTGCGCAACCTAAGGCACAGTGAAGAGCAACACTTCCATACCAAGCTGATGAGACAATCACAGAGAAAGCCAAACGGCTCAGCTAACCTTCCCTCCCCATGTTTTCTCCACATCACACTCAACAGATATGCCCATGCTCCCCAGTCCTCCATCAATGGCCACAGTCGTGCCTGTCACACTGTCACATGTAGCTTTTGACTTGGCTGTTACAGTCCAGGTTGGGAATAACTCCCACAGCAATTTATTTCTCACACAAACATGTACCCCTCACCCATGCTTGTGGCTTCTCCACTAAAATGTCTGTCCTAGAAAAGACCAGAAATTGCTGGAGACAGATACACCAGGCAAACCGTGGGTTTTCAAATGTTACTGTCAGAAATTACAAATTCTGACAGTAGCACTGTTGAGTACAAGAGGGACCAGGAAGGTGTGTTTCTGTGTCACCAGAATCACACTAGGCAACTCAAAATAATAGTTGTCAGGAGGTAAAATAGTCAAATTTGCAGTACACCCTTCACAAAAGCCAACTGCTCAGGTGACAGTGGTGAGGAAGGCACTGCTCCCTCCACTCATGGACTCAGTCACACTCGTTGCTGTTAGCTTTGAGATCCATAGGTGAGACACCTGCCAGCACAAGGTGGCTCCCATAATTCCTTATATACTGCCATGCTCCAGATCTCTGTCCAACCATGATGGTTGGACAGGTCTCCGAGATACCTTATATCCTAATAGCACAACACAGTCCTGAAAATCTCTCTGCCAGCAAACACCACTTATCTGACAACCCACCATCCCCAGACATCCCTGTGTGTCCTGATGTGCAAGAACAGATTCTGGGGCGGAAATCTAGGAAAAAGGAATAATCTGCAGAAGGGGACAGAAGCAGCTTTGATCTAGGGAAGACACCATAGCCAAGATTTTCTTCGTGCCATTCTATTCAGAGAAGACCACTCAACACCTGACTTCATTTCATTGCTTCTCTTGAGTCTCAGAATATGGGTGCAAGAATTTGACCAGAATTCCAGAGCAATTCCACCCCAACCAGGACATGATAATGCTGCTCAACAGGGCAAGTGAGTCCTGGAGGGTCTTCACCAAGCATCAGAAGTCAGAGGAGACAGCTCCCTGTAATGTCAGCTACGCAGACACCAGACATCACTCACTTCCAGCATTTTCAGTTTCACCAGGCAGAGGAAAGGATTTAACAGAGAGAAATAAAGAAAGCCATGGCATTTGGTTGCCACTGAGGTGAGAAAGTTCCTGACAGATCCCAGAGGAGCAAGAACAAGCCCTGCATATCAGTAAAGCACATCATAAAGGTCCTTGTAGAAAAATCCTAAGACAATGGGAGAAATCCCACCTGCAGCAGTAATGCTGTTGTCACCATAGCAGGTCTAGGGACAGAAAAGACAAGATGCATAAAGCAGCAATATTGCTTATTAATGCAATTAAATCTAGGCTGACAAAGGAATTTCGCTTCACAGAGGTAATGATCTGTGTGTTGCTTTGGGACCATTTTGTTCACACTTGTACATTAAACAGAATAATGAAATTCAAGGGCTTTGTTCTTCCTTTCTCTTCAAGGGGCCAAAACTGTCCTCTGGAGGAAAAACAAGAGCTACGTGAAGCCAGAGAAAAGCCATCAACAAGATGAAAGACCTGATTGCGCTCCCAGAAGAAAGCCCCGCGCAGCCGCCTCTGGGGAGGGCCCGGGGAAAGCGGCTGCACCGGGCAGCGGGAGGCACCGGCGGGGCCGGCCGGGAGAGCCCCGCAGAGGGAACCAGCATGGAGCGGGACCACGGGGTCCCCGCGCCCACCGCCTCCAGGGGGCGCCCCAGTACCAGGATCCGGCACCGGGCACCTGGTACCGGGCACCTGGTACCGGGCGCAGGGCACCGGGTACCGGTTACCGCACCTGGTACCAGGCTCCCGCACAGCCCGCAGCCGCTAGCGGGCTCTTCGCAAGCTGAAACGCTTCCCTGTTCCAATAGTGAGTGAAAAGGAAAGAGATTTATAACAGAACAGGTATGACAGTACCACCGGAGTGCACCTGGATCACCATCACCTGAAACTTTCTCTGACGAGCACAGGAATTGGAAACATTTAAATAAATAAATAAATAAATAAATAAATAAATAAAATGCCCTACAAATCTGACTCCGAGAATGCTGTGTCCTGTGTAGACACCACGGGATGGACACGGGATGGCAGCAAGGTTTGAATGCGGGACTGGTTACCGGTACCCAGGGGGTGTCAGGATAGATGATGCTGGGCTGGGACCGCGCTGACAGTGGGCAGGATAGGACTGGAGCTGTGCTATGGTGAGAAGCAGTTGTCTGCCCTCTCCTGTCCGACGTGACCTCAGATGCTGCTGGCAGGAGCTGCACTGCAGAGCCATGGCCTGAGCTGGTCTCTCCCCGACCGGCAGCTCGTCTAGCACGCAGAGATCTGAATCAGCGAGATCTCCCTGCAGACCCCACGGCCAGGAAGCAGCTAGTGTCCTCCACTACCCAAATCTCACATCCACATCCAGCACTGGCATCACTGTCAATCCCATTTCTATCTCCTGCTAGAAAAACAAGCTGGGTGATCAGCACCCAGCCATCCCTTTGGTTCGTGTACCCAAACAGAACCCAGCTGTGGTCTGCAGTCGTTGGGGAATGCTCTGCCCACCACTGCTCCATTCACCAAGCATCTTCACAGCACAATCCCTGAGGCTGCAGCCAGCTCTGACTGCCACGAAGCTCCAGGAAAGTGGGTGATGGCAGCGTGGGCTGCCTGGAGCTTGTGCTCTGCTGCTGGGGGTTAGTGGAGGGTCACACTTCATGGTGTTAAGTACGTGTCCTTGCTGAAGGGTTGAAGCATGTAGATTGGTTATGTCAGCCCTCCCTCAACACAACCCTTGTCGTCTCTGCTGGCTCAGTAACCCAGCCCAAAGCTTTTATTATTCACCCAGTCTGTCATGCTATGTGTGCTTCCCCTGAGGCTGTTAGAGCATTTTACCAGATACAGATTTATTCTAACCCCAAAAAGCTTTCACCAGCTTGAAGTGAAAGTCAGCAGCTTCTCAATAACACACTTATTACTGCTTGGACTTCAAGGGCATCTGCAAAACTGCCCAGGATGCTTGGCCCAGATGGACCACTGCCTCCTCCCCAGCTCCCTGGTGCAGATATCCACGGGCAGGGATGTGTCTGCAAGTGCTATGATGCTTCAAGAACAGGTCCTGGCCTCTAATGAAATCAGAGTGGCTGGGGATGGACATAATAAGGACCCTTAACCCCTGTCACCAAACCTCCTGAAACTTCATTCAACTGTTTTCCAGAAAGTTTAAGATTATCTTCCTGTGCTGGGTGGGGCCATGCTGCTTTATCTGGAATAGCAATTAATTAGTTAATAATAGATAAATTAAGAAGCAGACAGATTCTGCTGACTTGGACAGTTTCAAGAGCTGAGCTTGCATCAGCCCCCTGGATGCTGTCCAGGCACGGTGACTTCAGACCCTTCCCATGAAGAGATGTGCTTTCCTCCTGATTGCTGTGACACACAAATACACACTAAAACATGCTCCATAAAACATTCAAAATGGAAGAAGATTTTGTTTTCCATAGGACCTCCTCCAGATGCTTGAAAACATTCTTAACAGGAAGCAGGATCAATTTCAAAGTTATTTAAAAATGGCAATAGTCTTGCAGCTCATAACCTCCTCAGAAACATGACTGAAATCAGATATATGGCCTGAAACAAAGTAAGCTCCTTGGTCAGCACTTAATGTTCTCAAGGAACTGCTACACGAACAGCAGTA
This sequence comes from Florisuga fusca, assembly GCA_038090715.1. NCBI lineage: Eukaryota > Metazoa > Chordata > Aves > Apodiformes > Trochilidae > Florisuga > Florisuga fusca. The sequence continues at coordinate 12,822,750 of JAAWXA010000026.1, forward strand.
GGTGTGACTGCCACTCCAGCTGTATTACCACAGCACATCCACCACCTCTGCAAACTGACTTCAGGGTGGGCAACTGTTCAAGAAAGAATCTATTTGCAGCCTTATCAAGGACTAGAAGTCAGAGCAACTCCAGGGCCAGTCCATTTCTCTGGAGCAAGCTCACCTCTGGATAGCCAGTGTTTGGAGGCACAAAGGAGACCCAGTCCCAGAAAACAAGTCCATAGCAGGCAGGGGATTCAGGACCACCACCCCAGAACTGCTCCTCCCAGGGACATCTGCCTGCAGGCAGGGCTTGCTCCCACGGACTGTGAGCAGCTGCCTCTCAGAACAATTAAATGGACATCCCACCACATAACTACACTTAAGCTGGAAAAGCCAGGCTTCAGCTACATATCCTTCAAATGAAAGAAAGAAAGAAAAATAGGAAAGAAAAAAAAACAAAACACCTTGAATTCCACAGTGATAGAAACTTCTCCTTGCCAGAAATAAATGAGGTTGAAACCAAACATGTCAAATGGAATATGATAATATGTGTACACGAGTGACTGCTGCTTCAAGGCCAGTTAATTCAATTACAGCCTGATCCTGCAGAGCAATGAAGTGCCCTTGTGTTGGGTGACTTGACAAGTGTTTTTTCTTTCCCAGGGCTGGCTTTCCTCCCCAGGAGGGTTGGGGAAACCAAGCAGGCCAGAGGGGAGCAGGAAGCTGCCAGGCTCACCCCAGAACCTACATTAGGAAAAAAAGGAGGAGAGAGAAACATGACAGCAAGAAGGTGGTGGCCCTGGGCTTGCAGAACTTAAGGGTATGTGGTGGCAAAACCTGAATATGTAAGTGGGCTCAAGGGCTTAAAACCTGAGCAGGTGCTGCAGCTCAGTCCCTTCTGTCTCTTTCCTCACACACCAGCATCTGACACGATGGGAAGATCTGAGCCAAATTCAGGTCCCTCCTCACTTTGTTCATTTGTATGTTGAAAACCAGGATTTTTATTAGGTTCAGCTACATCACCGTGTCTGAAAGGCACAACCTCTTGCTTCTTTTCTCCACTGACACACAACTTCCATGAAGCTTTTTTGTGCAAACTGAGCTCACTTTACCAACCCTAGCAAGACCCCAAGCATTGTGCCCCACAGGCAGCCTGCAGGCAGCTCCCCAGGTACCCCAAAATGCTGTCCCTGGTGAAACAGAATGCCAAGTCTGGATGGGGATGGCTTCCACTACAGGCTTGCCTCCCTCCATCGGGTGAGTTTTGGCTACACAAGAGTATCTGGAGTTCCACTGGAATGACTCAGTTCCCTCAGGGTGCAAAGGGCCAGCCCTGCTCTGTGAAACAGACACCCCACTCATCCCTTTGACGTGCAGAAGGAGGACTGGGAAAGTCTGAGCTCTCCACTCAGCATTGCTTCTTTTCCACCGTCAGCTGAATGGAAACACCCATTGCCAGCTCCAAACCTGCCTGTTGTGACATGGAACTTGGCTGTTCCCCACAGAGAGAGAGGAAAGATGCTGCTGGATCCGACCCACGGCCCATAGCCAGCCCAGCTCAACCATCCAAGGTCCAGCTATATTTTCCAGCTTCTCAGCCCTGTCTCCAGGAAGGCTGTCAGCATGTTTGGTTTCTGTTTTTTCCTCCCATTTCCTCCAGCCATCCATAGCAACTGCTCCCCAACAGAAAAATCAACCTTCCCTGCCTTCCACCTCTTCGCAGAGGCGACAATGGAAAGCAACAGCAAATGCAGCTCTAGCTGATCTCTGCCATGATTTTCCTCAGGATGAGAGCTGACCATCAGTGACCAGCTTTGCACTCAGCGAGACCATCTCTGAGTAGCCAGCCACACATATGGAATGACTTTTCTGAGTCCCACCACAAAGCCTCTTTGTTTTGAGGCTATTTGCAATGGCACCTACATTTTACAGTCCTTCTCTAGGTCTGTTTGCTTCCACTTCCCAGAGCTGAATCTCCTCTCAGTCCTGGCTCACACCTCCAAGTCCTCAAGACCGTGCTGGGATTGCTTCTCCCCAGATGGGATTCACAACATCAGACAGGATTCACAGCAGCAGTGAAACCTGCACACACACTGTCCCTCTCCTTCCAGTCAAGAGGATACTGGAGAAGAGCAGCTTCTACCACGGATGCACACAGCTTCCCCCTCAACAATTCAAACATCCTCCCTTAAAGCCCCAGACAGTTTCCCTTGATTGTGGTGCAGGAAGAGCAGAGCAGCAGCTGAGTGACACAGAAAAGCTGCTGAGCTACAGTTCAGGACTCTGCTGAATCCTCCTGAAGACCCATGTCTTGGCAGTGCCCACCTGCCAATGAGACAGCCCCAAAAGCCTCATCCACCTTGTCAGTGGCACACCTGGCATGGGTCAGAGACAAAATCACTGTTCCCACCCAGCAGAGGCAGAGCTGGGGTTTTCTGTCCTGTTGGAGGTACTGACCTCTTAGATAAAAAGAAAAGGAAAAGATTTTGGACAGAGTCAACTACTTTGCTACAGCCAAACCACAATGTTTCATTTCAGTTTAAACCTACTGAAGTTTGTGTTTGACACTTTCAGCTATGTTCATAAAAAATGCTTAGAGGAGTTCCCAACACAAAGCCTCTTCCAAGTGAGAAACCAGCGAGTCTCACCTCACAAAACTCAAAATGTTCAGCTACTTCTCCTGATTTTTTATTGTTTTCCTGTCTTTCCTAAAATGGGCATCCCAAAAGTAACACAAATTTGTGAGAACAAAAAGAAATGTCTGTGTGGCTCATAGTTTGTTTGGCTTGCAAAGTATGTTTCAGTTGAATGGTACCTGCCAGGAGGCTGTGGTGACACCACTGTGACACCCCTGCCAGAACCATGGACACCAGGGAGCCAGTTCTAGGCCTCATCACAAAGCTTGGCAGGGACAGAAGCCCCTCATACCCTGCTGGGCTTCATCACCCAGAAGCTGCGGCATCAGGGATGCCATGTCCTGCTGAGGGTGTTTTTATTGAGGCAGCCCGCCCTGCACGAGAACACTGATGGTCTCTGGCCAGGGAGAAGCAATCACAGCTACTCTGGAAGGCAGTCACAAAACCAGACTTTTCCTGATGCAGTATCAGGTCTTGCTGATAACCTCAGGAAAAAAATCACAGTATTAAAAGAATCATTACCTCTTGTACCTGATGCAATGCTGGAGCGTCTCACCTGTGGTGTACTTTATGGTATGCTGGGTGATCTGTTATCGGTTGTTGAATGTGGAGAAAAAATATCACCAGCTTTTTATTTCAAAAGAAGAGTCTTTTGAGCTATCATTTCACAACAGTAAAGAGCATTATGAACCCTATCACAAACATAAAAAAGAACTCATTGTCCTGCACATAGGCCCCTTCTAAACCACTAGGCCAGAATCCCTCTGAACACTGGGTGTCCCAGGTTATTGGTGGGACAATAAGAAATACTCACCCTGCAGGCCCTGCCAGCCCACAAAACTGGTGGCAATAATCTGTATCCCAGAATGAGCAGCCAGAGAGCTGACCTCTTATTGTGCTTCAGGCATCAGATTTCTTAAAAAACACACCAAAAAAAGTGCAGGACTTTTTTCAATAAAGAGTATTTAGCATCAAACTCTATGAATTATAATATAGAGTTTAATTGTCGTGTTTGCATTGTGGGAACTAGTTCAGTGGCTTGGGTTTGTTCCTATTGTTTGTAGAAATACCAGAAACGATGTAACTCCACATTCTCCTCTTGAAAAAAAAAAAAGGAAACCAAAGCAAAAAGCTGTTCAGCTCTCTGCTGAATGGGGTGATCCTGAGGTTATGAATCAACACTGTCCAAGTGGTCTATGATCCCTCCCACAGGGGCAGGATTTTAAACTGTGCTAAAAGGCAGTGTAGAACTGCAAGATCTGGATCAGGCAGAGTTCACTGGGCAGGGCTGCAGCTGGTGGGTGCTGCTGCTCCCCAGCACTGGCAATGGAAATAGAGAAGCTGAATGCCGAAGTCACAGCACATTCTGCAAGTGCCAGAAAAACTCGGGGAGAATCGAGTTAGTTCGAGTCTCCTTCTCCACACGAGGCAGCCCTGTGTGTCTTTCCAGGATTTGTCACAAGCCAAATCTGGGTTGTGTGACACAGCTGGACAGAGGAGGGACCTGTGGCACTGGCTGCCTCCAGCAGCTCTTGTTGAGGGCATGGACCCTCACCTGCTCTCACTGCTGGGGACTGTCCCTCACACTCCTGGCTTCTTCATAGCATGGGAGCGTTCTCCTTCTTCCTGGTGGAGCTTCCCCAGCCTGTGGTGAAGCTGTGATCCCTGTTTGTGGGACCACAGCCAGTTTACCTTGGAAATGACGACTTCACTGCAGAACCATGCAGTGGGACAGACAAACCGTCTGGGGTGAGCTGAGAGCCCCTGTCCCTCTACAGGGGGATGGAACAGCAGCATCGTCCCCGCAGGGCTGAGCAAGGAGGAGGTGCATGGAGAAGGCTCCCACAGGTTCTTGGTTTAGCTTCTTCTCGGGCACAAAGCACAAAGCTCCTTCCCCTCTCCTCAAAGACACGTGTTCTCCACACATGCCCAGCAGTGCAGCTCTCCAGTACCTACTGACACATTACTAGTCCTCTGTGAGCATCCCTACCACAGGAATTCAAAGGGTGCTGCCTGAGACCTACAGAGAAGCTCTCCTTGACTTCATTTTAGTAAAGGAAGCATTGTGGCCCACTCCGGTTAGACGAAAGATATGTCAGCTTCCTAGGAAAGCTGCAGGAAACCTCTCCAGGCTATTACTGACAGACACCTGGGCTGAGATAAATAGCTCTTGTCAAATGAGGTCTGCAAATGGTCTAGATCAGAGCAGAATCTCCAACACCAACATTGTTCCTCCTCTCAAGTGCTTTGCAACAACAACAACCCTTGCTGCAGCAGACTCCTGTTCCAGGGAAAGCAGCTCCTGCTTTTAGAACCTGAAAGGCACATCTGTTTGGGGTGAGTCCTGCGCCAGGATCGGGCACTGGGATGTGGCAGAGCCCATCTGCCCACCCAGGCAGGCCCTGTATCACCCTGGTAGGCTGTGACACCACAGGTTATCACTTGGCAGTTACACACTGCAATTGTCTTCCTGTGGAAAAGCTGCTGCTTTAATTAATGCCATTTAATTAATGCTGCATTTAATTAATGCCATTACAAAAAAAAAAAAAAAAAAAAAAAAAAAAAAAAAAAAAAAACTTTCAGCTTTCCTAATAAAAGAGATGCTTGGACAAGGGTAGATGACTTAATGCCTCTCTCTGTTTCTCAATATGTGAAATTATTCAAAGAAGTTTAATCTGCTTTGACAAAAGAGCCTTTGTGTGCTCTGAATCTGTGGTTCAACACCAGCAAACCCCCTGTGGCCAGCAGTCAGGGTGGCTCAGTGGGCATGATGGGCATTTCCCTTTGGGACTGTCATGCTCTGGGACACTCTGAAACTTGAAAGCTGTAGTCCCAAGTCATATGATTCCTTCTAGCCCTGTACACAAAAGAACACATACAGTAAGCTTCCAACCTTCTTAGGCAAGACATGCAGATAAAAAGGGTTTGGTTCCTGATGCTTATCAGGTGAAAAGCCTTGGAGGAAGAAATCTAGGAGCAGAAATCACCAGGAAGAGAGGAGCTGTTGAAAACCTCAGCTACAAAACTCTGGAGATAAGAGACTACATAAGACCTTAAAAGGGAACAACACTGTTTCCAATTTTTAGTACAGCTAATAGAGAAAAGCTCACAGCAAAGCCTGCAGACAGGCCATTGTGAGTTTCTGCTGCTTTTCCAACAAGCAGCAGCATAAAATTGTTAATGCAGTTGACGGTTCTGCAGCTGCTATTCAAAGCATATGGACAAGGGTGGTACTGAGAAAAATAATGTTAATTTTGTTCCTGACTTTGTAAAACGGGCTGTAAAGGTGCAGTGCTCAGGAACAGGAACCAAACAGTGTGCCACTAAGAAACCAAAAAGCAGTGGCAGTGAAGAATTTTTAAAGCAACCACTTGCCTAGCTAGAAGTTCCTACAGAAAGCAGCAGACATTAAGGACAGTTTGATGCTTCTCCCCAAAACCAGGACAGGCCAAGTCACTGCACTTCCCTCCCTTGCTCCCATCTGGCTCTGGGGTGATTGCAAAGGTCTGCAGAGCATCAAGGTCCAGACACAAGCTGAGGTTCCTGCAGAACCCTGAGACAACCATACCACTTCTTCAGGCTAAGCTGCAGATTCGCTATTTACTTCAGTGAGTTTTGCTTCAATTTAAGAAAACCCTCACATTTTATTAATTTAGCCAGCTCACCCTTGAAAACCAGAGCCCTTAAGTTGAGCGTTTTCTGAAAAGTTCAGGCCAAAATGACCTCATTGACCAACAGGCCCGCCAGTATGTAAATGAGCAACAAGCTCACTGAAATCCCAGCTGAGGAATTTGCTCAGCACCATTAGCTTAATTGTCTTCCTGCCAAATACACACTGGTGTAAGTGGGACCAGAACCAAAAAAGCAAACACCCCACCCTCTGGCAGAAGGACCTACGTTGTGGAGCTGGATGAGGTCCCTTCCAACCCTAATTATTCTATGATCCTACGTTATTACCTCGGGTCTGGCACAAGCTGAGAAACTTTCTGCCTGAGTGCTGCCACTCAGATCCAAGGGATGTCACTCACTGCTCTTCATCCGTGTCAGGGCGAGATAGGGCTCTGCCTGGTGTGAAGTAACAGCTTCAAAAACACCTTTGTGGTTCGGGGTTTTTTTTGTGTTTTTTGTTTGGTTTGGGGGGCTTTAAGTATAAAAAGAGCAACTGCAGCAAACCGCAGCCAGACACGCCGACAGCCCTGGGGGATGTCCACCCGGATCCCCCACACGGGTGGGGGGGGGAGGCACAACAAAGCCCCTCTCCCCCCTCAAGAACAGGACCCTCAACCGGCCCCGCACCCACCGCGGTTCCTGCGGGACCGGGATGAGGGTCTGTGGTCGAGGGTTTTACTCTCAAAGGCGCCTTCGACGCTACAAAAAAGGCCNTAAGAGACAGCCCTTGCTGCAGCAGACTCCTGTTCCAGGGAAAGCAGCTCCTGCTTTTAGAACCTGAAAGGCACATCTGTTTGGGGTGAGTCCTGCGCCAGGATCGGGCACTGGGATGTGGCAGAGCCCATCTGCCCACCCAGGCAGGCCCTGTATCACCCTGGTAGGCTGTGACACCACAGGTTATCACTTGGCAGTTACACACTGCAATTGTCTTCCTGTGGAAAAGCTGCTGCTTTAATTAATGCCATTTAATTAATGCTGCATTTAATTAATGCCATTACAAAAAAAAAAAAAAAAAAAAAAAAAAAAAAAAAAAAAAAGTGTCTTACTTTCAGCTTTCCTAATAAAAGAGATGCTTGGACAAGGGTAGATGACTTAATGCCTCTCTCTGTTTCTCAATATGTGAAATTATTCAAAGAAGTTTAATCTGCTTTGACAAAAGAGCCTTTGTGTGCTCTGAATCTGTGGTTCAACACCAGCAAACCCCCTGTGGCCAGCAGTCAGGGTGGCTCAGTGGGCATGATGGGCATTTCCCTTTGGGACTGTCATGCTCTGGGACACTCTGAAACTTGAAAGCTGTAGTCCCAAGTCATATGATTCCTTCTAGCCCTGTACACAAAAGAACACATACAGTAAGCTTCCAACCTTCTTAGGCAAGACATGCAGATAAAAAGGGTTTGGTTCCTGATGCTTATCAGGTGAAAAGCCTTGGAGGAAGAAATCTAGGAGCAGAAATCACCAGGAAGAGAGGAGCTGTTGAAAACCTCAGCTACAAAACTCTGGAGATAAGAGACTACATAAGACCTTAAAAGGGAACAACACTGTTTCCAATTTTTAGTACAGCTAATAGAGAAAAGCTCACAGCAAAGCCTGCAGACAGGCCATTGTGAGTTTCTGCTGCTTTTCCAACAAGCAGCAGCATAAAATTGTTAATGCAGTTGACGGTTCTGCAGCTGCTATTCAAAGCATATGGACAAGGGTGGTACTGAGAAAAATAATGTTAATTTTGTTCCTGACTTTGTAAAACGGGCTGTAAAGGTGCAGTGCTCAGGAACAGGAACCAAACAGTGTGCCACTAAGAAACCAAAAAGCAGTGGCAGTGAAGAATTTTTAAAGCAACCACTTGCCTAGCTAGAAGTTCCTACAGAAAGCAGCAGACATTAAGGACAGTTTGATGCTTCTCCCCAAAACCAGGACAGGCCAAGTCACTGCACTTCCCTCCCTTGCTCCCATCTGGCTCTGGGGTGATTGCAAAGGTCTGCAGAGCATCAAGGTCCAGACACAAGCTGAGGTTCCTGCAGAACCCTGAGACAACCATACCACTTCTTCAGGCTAAGCTGCAGATTCGCTATTTACTTCAGTGAGTTTTGCTTCAATTTAAGAAAACCCTCACATTTTATTAATTTAGCCAGCTCACCCTTGAAAACCAGAGCCCTTAAGTTGAGCGTTTTCTGAAAAGTTCAGGCCAAAATGACCTCATTGACCAACAGGCCCGCCAGTATGTAAATGAGCAACAAGCTCACTGAAATCCCAGCTGAGGAATTTGCTCAGCACCATTAGCTTAATTGTCTTCCTGCCAAATACACACTGGTGTAAGTGGGACCAGAACCAAAAAAGCAAACACCCCACCCTCTGGCAGAAGGACCTACGTTGTGGAGCTGGATGAGGTCCCTTCCAACCCTAATTATTCTATGATCCTACGTTATTACCTCGGGTCTGGCACAAGCTGAGAAACTTTCTGCCTGAGTGCTGCCACTCAGATCCAAGGGATGTCACTCACTGCTCTTCATCCGTGTCAGGGCGAGATAGGGCTCTGCCTGGTGTGAAGTAACAGCTTCAAAAACACCTTTGTGGTTCGGGGTTTTTTTTGTGTTTTTTGTTTGGTTTGGGGGGCTTTAAGTATAAAAAGAGCAACTGCAGCAAACCGCAGCCAGACACGCCGACAGCCCTGGGGGATGTCCACCCGGATCCCCCACACGGGTGGGGGGGGGAGGCACAACAAAGCCCCTCTCCCCCCTCAAGAACAGGACCCTCAACCGGCCCCGCACCCACCGCGGTTCCTGCGGGACCGGGGGCGACCACAGACCCTCATCCCGGTCCGCAGCCGCGCCCTCCCCCCCCCCCC
>JAAWXA010000026.1:12831978-12886398 GCA_038090715.1 Florisuga fusca
GGGCGGGGGATGATGCTCGGAGGGGCGGAGCGGGGGGTGGGATCGCTAACGAGGGGCATGTGCCCGTCGGGGGAGGGGGGAGAGGGACTGGGGCGGGGAGAGACCCTTTCCCACCTCCCCTGGCCCCCCCGGCGGTTGAGGGGGTGAGATGAGAACTTATTCCCAAGTGAAGGAGGCCCGAAGGACAGCGGGACCGCCAAGGCTGAGCCTTAACTGTGCTCTTGATGATCGTGAGAGAGTCTATGGGTGCTGTCTGACAGAGGGTTGAGGTTCTGAGGGAGGAAGTGGTCTGGGATTGTTTCCTTCCTTTGGCAGGCTGAAAGTGGTCTGCTTTTGTGATTGGGCTTGTACCAGTGTCGTTAATTTTGACCCTTTTTTCCTTTGTGTAAGTGGAACAATATACAGGGACCTAGATTTCAGTTAATTATCCAGGTCTGAAGGGGTTAGGAGGAGGAGATGCACTGAAGATCAACAGACTGTGTCAGCAAATTCTGAGGAGTCGCTTGAACACACTGCTCACTATCTACTCTTACTTGTTCTAAAGCAGCACCAGAGAGGGTTAAATGTGGTTGTTCTTGTGATCTTATGTGAACTTTAATATGCACCTGCTCTGGCTTTGTGGCTTCACGGAACTTTGTGCCTGGCCTACTCCCCAACCAGGGACATGGCACTGTCGCACTCCAGGTGCAGGGACAGCACAGTGCCAGGCAGCTAAGGAAGGAAATACCCTTTCAAATAGCCAAAAGGATTTTTTTCTGTAGTTTCTTCTACTGCTGTTGTCCTGGCATATGTTCTCCCTCGGGAGCTGGATGCCCACCAGCACTGTTCCAATAGACAGAAGATGGCTGCTGCCCACCAGGCCTTCACCTTCCTAAGGGACTGCCTTAGCATGAATTAATTTATCCTCTTCCTTCTGCGAGCTGGATCTACTCAGCAGAAGCTGACAATCATCTCAGCCAGCTCTGCGCCCTCCCTAGCAAGGGGGAAATGGACACATTTGCTGATTTCAGAGGGGGCGGCCAGAATACTTTAGACAGCAAGCAGAGCATTCTCTTTCTAGTTGCCAAGTAATAGCACTTGGGGCTGTGAGCCTTTCTCAGGACAAAAAGTGTGCTCTGGAGCCACAGACTGCCCCGTGGCTTTGTGCACTAGCCATGGTGAAGTTAGAGTGAACCCCTTGTTTGGGCTGGGACCTCTCCATATGGTTGTGTAGCACTATGGGGAATTAAAATTCCTTGGAACAGGGCCTAGCCTTTGTCTGGTCCTGCAAATGTGCAAAAGTTTCAGTATTGTACTTTAATAGCAATATTTATTCAAATCCTTATTCTAATGTTTATCTTTCCTAGTGCCTTGTTGCAGTGAAATCTTCTGCACCAGTAAAGGAGTGTGGGGGCTCTTCTAAGGCGGCTTTAAAATTTTACCTTTCATGAAAATTATTCACTGTATACAAGGCAATTCTTGCTTTTATTTTGCAAGTTGCCATTCGCTTTTAAGATTCTTTTGTTACATGTTGTAAGGTCTCTAGTTCAGCAGTTCATAATTCTGTACATATGTCTCAGATCAGATTTGAAGCTTTTAATTATATGATGAGCAAATGCCTGTCCCCTGTAATTAAGCACATTTTCCTTTAAATCACATGTTTATATGCTAGTTGACATAATGCTTTTCAGTCATGAGTGCTGCATCTCCAGGTCCTGCTGACAAACAAGATAGTCCTCTGGCTTTTCTCTGCCAAGCAGATGAGAGACAGGGATCAGGGAGGGGATCCCACAGAAAGGTCATCTCCCCAGCACAAGCCCAGGGAGGATGGAGGTGGCAGGTTTGAACTCCCCTGTGTGGGTGCTGCCAGAGGCAACACGTCAGCCCCGTGGGGTGTTTCCATGGCTCAAGGACTGCCTTCATGTCTGGACCCCAGAACAGGAGGCCGTGATCCAGGGACCTGAGCTGAGCTGGCCAGATGGGCTGTGCTGGTCATATCTGGAAAGAAAAGAAGTAGGCTAGTACTCTGATTCAGGTGGCAGCATTATTTTATGGGAAATTATGTTCTGTGGTGGCAAGCTTCTAATTTACACCTGACTCGACTGTGCCTTTCAAGTTGAGTAAGAGCTGTTTTCATTAAGCAGCACTTAGAAATGGAAATCAGTCAGGTTATGGGTTGAACAGCAGTAGTTATGAATGGAGGGAGTGGTACAGCCTTCTTGGAAATGGTCTTGAGACAAATCCCTTCCTGTAAAAGGATTAGTTCATAAGATGGGACATAATCACCCTGTCTGGGATGGTAATTTTCTTATTCTGTGCACTCAGCCCCGTGTTGGGTCCTTTGTTCTTCTCCTCATCTGCTGCCTGAGCCCCAACTGGTTTCCTGTGGGTACCTGTGCAGGGGAATCCGCAGGCAGCTGCCCAGCAGCCAGGGAGAGGCACCACATGTCCTGTGACTTTCTGAAGCATTTTCTCTGTGAGGCTGCCCACTTCCTAAGTGCTATCTTTTAAATATTTGAAGGGGACTTCAAATTGCCAACTGAATCATTCGAACAGCAAAGGAGAAGTCATATTAGGACACCTGGCCTGCTGCTGCCAAGGCACTGTTGTTCTCTGCTGGGTATTTTCTGGTGATTTTGATGATTCCTTTTCCATTTGCCAGGCCAGCAGGCAGCTTCTTAATTGGATAGACTCTGCATCCTCTGTGGGCAAACTTGTGTGCTGGTTCCCAGCTCCCAGGTGCTCTATCAATGTCATTCTGTCCATTACAAAAACAAAAAAAGGATTTTTTTTTTTTTTTTAAGTGAAGGCTGTCCTAAATTGTGGCTTCTTGTTCATATAATGTTGCCTGTGCCACTGGAGGTTGATCACACACCAAGAGGTTCAGATCTTCTTGTGTTTCCTTTGTATAACTAAAAAGGTGAAATCCACTTTTGTTTTAGGCTGCTACTGAAGACTAGTCACAGTCCTAAGTTCTATAGCTGTATTTTATCCAGCAGCATCAATGGTGAATATCCACCACCATGCTCATTGGATTCGGAGAATGCATTGTTATTTGAAGGAAACAGGTTGTTGACATTAGATGAGATTTGACCCTCTCCTTCACCAGTGCTCACAAGCTCGAGCAAAGGAGAGCTGTGTCCTGAGTTAGGACATTTCCTTCCTTGATGTCAAGTTAATACAAAATGGTTTTACACTGGTTTTCTTGTGAGCCTGGGGGCAGCAGATCTTTAATTGCACATGAAATGGACACAGTGACAGCATAACTTTGTTAGCGTGATAAATGTGCATTTCGTTTCATAGGTCATTTGCTTCTAAGGTCTGCAAGTTCAGCTGAAGAAGGGTCAGTGGCAGGTTCACACCGATTTCTTCATCCCCATCTGCTTCCTATAGGGCCTGAAAAAACTTTATTACAAGCATGGCAGTAGCCATGGTGAAATTAGTTGGAGTCATTTGTCTCATGCAAAGTTGGAGCTGCCTTCTCTCTGCTTGATTTACTGGGATATCCTGCTTTAGGAGATAAACAGGATTGTTTTGCTGACTCATTCTTGCAGCAATGTTAGAACAGCCAACACTGCATTTCGTGTGCCTCAAGAAATGTCAGGCTAAGGACAAAACCAGAAGAAACAGTGAAAGAGACAAATGTGACAAGAAAGTGCTTATCTTACATTTAAAGGCAGAGGACAGAGATGGGTGGGTTTTCCCAGGTCCCAAGAAATTGCACATTCATGATGGTCAGGAGACTGAAGAGCTCTAGGAAGGCCAGTGACTGATGCTTCCATCACCATGCTCCACTTCCAAAGTTTTTGGACATAGTAGGTCAGAAGGGACCTTTGTGATCCTCCAGGCTGCTCTGCACATCACGGGGTTCTCCACCTCAACTTTGTGTGTCATTCAGAAAATCATCTGATCTTGCTTTACACATTTGTTGCTGGGGAGTATGTGACGGGCACAGTAAGGGCCTAAAACAGAATCCTACCTTTGCTGTTAAAAATTAGCATCCCCACTGCAAATGCAGGTAGCATGGCTCGAGTATAGCAATGCCCCCAATAGTCATCCTGTTGCTGTGACTGCCTCTCATTCCAGCCTGTCCTCTCTGTGCCCACTTTTATTCCTGGACAGGACTTGGGGACGAAGCTGAGATTTTCTTGTTTCCATGGTGTTGCACTTGACCTGGAGTGATTTTGCCTTCAATCTCCCTGCCCATAGCTGCAGGAGAGCACAAGGATGCTCTATAGCAAAACCAGGTGGTGTATCTAGAGATAAAGAGTGATTACATGCCACTGATTGCATGCCTATAATCAGTAATTAGATATCAACAGAGTAGACTTACAGTGGATTAAAAGGAACTGTAGTATGGTTGGTTGGTTGTATAGTTTCTTGTGACTGTGAGGAAGCAAGCAGTGAAATGTATCTTGGCAGGGCTGCCATTTGTGCATATTTCCTGTCACAGCCTCTAACGTCTGGCATAACCCATGACAAAAGCATCTTCACTGTGCCAGTAGCACAAGGACCAGGCTCTGACTGGAAGTCTCCTTGCCTAGCAGTCCATTTGCTGTCTCTTCAGAGGAAAACCATATTCTCTAAACTGGAGTGGCTGATGTCTTGAAGAAACTAGAGCCTCTGCTTGCCATGACCCCAGATACATCTTCATTTTCAGTAGTTCAGGTGAAAAATAGCAGGGCCAGGAAAAGGTCATTAGCTAATGCGTAAAACCCAACTGTGCCAACCTGGTACCATGGGCCTTGCTGTGCCAGGAGAGATGAGCCCACTGCTCGTGTTCAAACACACCTTTGCTCACACTGGAGGGGCTTTTCCTAACTTTTGGCATGGTTCTTCCATCTCAGCTGCCTGTGGTTCTCCAGCAGGGGCTCGTTAGTGCTGTCCCAGGGCAGCTGCAGAGCTGCATGACTCATCTCACCGCAGGCTCCTTCCCCTTGTGAGGGAACTATGCACCACAAAATACCATTGTGCTTAGTCTCTACACTGGACAGATTTTAGCAAGTAGGAAAAAATAAGAGAAAAAGAGAGAGACTGATGAACAGATACGGAGCCAGATGTTTTCTTTCTGGGGAGGCTGGAACCCAGGGTCCACATTGCAGCACTTTGATGTGGGCCCTTTATCGAGCACGGGCAGGCTAAGAGTGTCAATGGCTGTGGACTTTCAAAACACAGTGAAGCGTTTTGGGCTGAAAAATTGTGAAGGGCAACATATTAGTAATTTACCTAGGAAAAAACATTAATTTTGTATCTGTTCCTGATAAACTCTGAATTTCAATGTGAGTTTGAAATCAGTCTGCACCCCAGATGTGCTGATGCCTTCAATGCACATCCCATAAAACATACGGTATTTTAAGAATTTCAGAATTTTTTTCATAACTGCCAAATGAACCACTCTCAGTCTGTGAAGCTAAAATCTTTTTCCTTGTATCTGCCCTGTTACCACTGATTTCTGGTGGTGGAAAATGGTGAGAACACGACAGGTGACATTTGCAGTGTGGCTCTTCCTCTTCACGGTGTTTGTCTTTTACCTTTCTACAATTTCTGAAGTACACATTGTGATATGGAAGTGAGGACCCGTGTGTGTGTGTCAGACACAAATATATGTATGCAGGTCGTCAAGCAGTTTTCATATCTGTGGAATGTTGTTACAGGTTGAGACTAAGTGACTGTCTATCGTTATTCAGCTCCTTCATTCAGTGCCCAGGCTAGAGCTGATAAAAAGTAACAGATACCACAGTGACCTCTGGAAGTTTCTGTGCTGAAAATATGAAAATGGGATTGTCTTTCCTGCCAAGCTTCAATGTTCGTGTTATTTTCACAGGCCCTGTCAGTTCAGCAACTGCAACTCTGCTGGCTGGTTTACCCAGGGCTTAAAGAAGGCACTTTGGGTAAATGGTCACTTTAAGTTTCCTGCTTCTGATGTAAAGGAATCTGAAGTGCTGCAGGTTGTTGTCTTTTTATTATAGCACTTGGTAGATATTGCTTCTTCTCCTTAATTCTTCTATTGTTCTTCTCCTTAATTCTCTGGTCTTTCAGGGGAAGTGTAAGACCAATGCTTTCTAGCTGTGACTAAAAACAACAGCCTTGTTGGAAACTGTGTGCTGGTTCTGGATGGACTGACATGGAATGCTTTCCGAGCATCACTTTGGAACCCATAATGGCCTGGGGGTACTTGAACTCCAGCACACATAGCAGCTTTCGTTCACTAAAATCTTTTTTAGGTATCTAATGAAAATGGACTGTTTTTTCTGTGTGCTGAGTACTTCCAAATCTGCCATTTGCCCTCCTCCTTTTTCAGTGTGTGCTCTCCATTAATCCTAAAAAACATCCAGTTGTATTTTCTCCAGGCCTGTACAGGAGTTCAGATCCCTAACTTGGAAACTGCTGTTGAAAATTGTTGTCTTTTGCCAGCGAAGTTTCTGAACGGGCAGTGAATTCCCTGCTGAGGGGAAAGGCAGTGCTTTCAGACCTCCTTTATCTGTCTCCAGGAAGGGAAGCTCATTATGTTCCCCTGGACCATGCAAGGCAGAATAGTCTTGTTTTGTAAAATATGTTTCGTGTCAGGTTAACATTACTGAACTTCTAGTATAGTTGAAAATACAGAAAGAATGTACAAACAAGAGACTTCCAGTTCCAGAAGCTTTTCCATTCAAATCTCTAAATGCACACAAGCTAATAAGGGACATTATAAAGAAATAAAAATTAAGGAAGCACTACTATATGATCCTTACTGTATTTCTATTGCAGTTTGCTCATAAAGGAAACAGTCTGCTCAAGACTTGAGCCTTTAAAGCACCTGGGAGTCAGCAGCCTCTGAGGAGCAGATGTGCAGCTCACGTAAGGAGGTGCTCACCTGTGGGTGCAGTTTCATCAGAGCTTCAATGGAGACTGCAGCAAGAAAGCACACCAAGAGTTTCTGCTGTGCCTTTAGAAGGGAGAGAAGCATCTTCCCCTCCAAGGACTGACCAGCAGCCTCAGCCAGCTTGGGGTCAAGCTGCTGGATCCTGAGCTGAAGCATTTCAGAAGAGCATCAGTGGGCACAGCTGTGGGTACCACTGGCACAAGACATGGTCTGCCCCACTCACTGGTGAGACTGATAACTTGTGTTTCTTCTGAATGGAAAAGGCTTTTCTTTAGCTGCTTTCACTACACACTGTGTTGCATTTCTTTAATATATTAACTGAGATGTATATATTTAGACAATTGTTAGGAAACCAATTCCAGAAGCATTTTTAGGCGCTTTCCGAAGCAATGTCACATTTCAGCATTTCAGTCGTTTTACTATTGCTAAACACAAGCATGGGCAAGTTTTTCCTTTCACAGCTTTGGCAGTCAGTCTGTATTTCTGATACAATTTAATCAAAAACTTTTTGGGCTGATTTTTTTGAGAGTAGCTCATGATTTCTTTGTGTCTTGTGGGCATACAGGAGCATATTTCTCCTTCCCAATTTTAGCTCCAAAGTTGTAAAATCACAACTTTCCTGTCACATTTTTCACACTCAAATACTAAAATGTGAAACACAGACACACGCCATGCAGGCCTTCACCCCCAGCTCCAGGGGTTTCCAGCACAGAAGCACAGAGCTCATGCAGGAATGCTTCACTGTCAGTTTTCTACCCACCTTCCCTGGACCCAGGCTGGGCTGTTATCTTTGTCACACCTCTATAAATCAGGAGCAGTAACACACACCTAAGTTGTTCCTGCTGGTTTGAGCACAATGGAAACACAGTCTTGTTGGTGACTTCTTCACACTTGCTGAAGAAGTATTTACTTTGTGAAGTACTCAAAGTACTCAGCTGACATGAGATGTTCAGCTCCAGAAAAGGAAAGGAAAGGTTAATCACCAGGTAATATTCTGAGAAATATTCCAGCAGGAGATGTTGGTGAGGGTTTGTGATGGGACAGTTATGCCCTTATGGGGTTTATTCTGAAGATGTTCCTAACCCTGCTCACCATCTGTCTAGTGCTCTCACCATTCCTGTCTTCTCTTCCCCTCCTCAGTCTCCCACTTCCTGGCACCTGAGGAGTCCATGGCCAAGGGCAGCTTAAACTGTCCTGGCCACGACTGGAAGAAGCCCCAGTGCTTTTCAGGGAGGCCTGGGGAAGGAGGAGCATCTGACAGGACCGAGCCCATTCTCAGGGGCTTGCAGGGTGGTTTGCTGCTGTAGCAATGGGGTAGTGCTAACCAGGGAGCAGTCAGCTGTGCCTCTGCACTTCATAATATGATTTCATGTAGGACATCAAACAAGAATGCATTAATTCAGCAACTCAGCTTTAGGGGTCTAAAGGAAATCAGATGAAGCTATGCGATTTTTTTTTTTTACAATATACAGATTCTTTCTGTGAGTCATCTTGGTTTATAAGTATCCACTCTCCCCAAATCCCTGTGTCCTCTGAAGATCAGGATCTAGTAAATTTTTTGTGTGTATTTGTGTGATTTTTAGCTCAGGCTTGGCATGAGAGCTCTGCACACTATTCACAGAACAAGCACTGTCTTATGAGCCAAGTGAGGTTCACTTACTAAGTCTTAGCTTTTAACTCAGCTTGCCAAGATTCTTCCCAGCAGCTATGGTATGCAGTAATCTTCTATTATACAGTGGCACAGTGCCATAGACACCTCAGGTACTGAGATATGTAGAGATCCCAATCTCGTGATGGATGGCCTTCACTTCAACACATCACACATTTCATACAGGCAGGCAAATGCTGTAATGCTTGGTTTAGTATTTAAAAACTTATCCTAGTTCATTATGACTTACTTTAAATATACCATGTTTTTGTTTGCTCCTCTTAAATATTGAGGAAAACATGTATTAATATACAGTGATTTATAAATCTGAATGGCCCAAGACTTTCAGCAAAAGCATTTTTAGCGTTGATACCTATGTGAATTTCAATCTATGAAATGTAAAGTGTAACAGAACAGTCACGTACATGCTCCCATTTAGAGGTGCTGAAGATATGACTTTATCCTTACAGGCTCCCCTGATCATGTTGAGAAATGTGTAGCTGACTGATGGTTCATCCTCCAAGGAGCGCTGGTCCCAGGGACCCTCCTTGGGTGCAGATGGGGTCCATGTCTTTGAGCACTCACCCCAGACTCTTCTGGGCCTTCTCCATCCTCTTTTCAAGATCTGCATCAGTCCAGAACTCCATGCAGCATTCCAAGACACAAATAAGCAAGAAGTTGGTGGAGTTACATTCTCCACTTTGTGCTCCTTTCCCAGTTATCCCTAACATGGCATTTGGCTGCTGAGTGCTGATCTGCAGGATCCCTTCCGCGGCTGGTAGTACCTCTCAGAAATGGTGAGTGTCAGCCTATAATTAGGGAGTCTGTAATCCATAGATTAGTGACTCTATGCTCTACAGCCTCCGTCTGTTGTACACACTGAAATCATTATATCTCCCATCTCAGTCCTGCTTCAGGCTTCTAAAATGGTTTTCACAGATGTGCTTTGTTGTCCAAAACAGCTTGTTCATGGCTGTCACTTGGTGGCCAGGGGCTGGAGCAGACGTTGCACAATGACCTCTTGTCAGTGTGGCACAAGCTGTGGGATGCTCCTCGAT
Source organism: Florisuga fusca (assembly GCA_038090715.1). Lineage (NCBI taxonomy): Eukaryota > Metazoa > Chordata > Aves > Apodiformes > Trochilidae > Florisuga > Florisuga fusca. Next base: position 12,841,529 of record JAAWXA010000026.1, read on the forward strand.
CCAAGTGGGAAGGGGGCTTTGGAATGTGTAATTTTCTGCTGTGTTCAGAGGCTCAGCCCCCACTCAACACAGAGCAGATGGCACATTGCCAGTTATTAGGGTTTTTACTATGCTTAGACAATCTCCCAAACAATGGAAAGCTACTGCCATCCAAATGGGCTGCAGAGACAACACAGACACCCTGCAAGATGCAGCCATACCTCCTCCCACACAAGCCATGGTCCTGGCCATGCCTCCCCTGACAGATGCAGAGTCTGTGACACAGCTCAGCTCTTTGCTCACCATTTTTCATGATAAAAGACTGCAAAATGGATGATCCCCGAGGGGAACCTGCTTCTGGCTACCACCATACAGGGTGCTTTGCCCCTTGGTCAGGTTGAAGGGCTGTCACATACCAGGGACGGACTCACATGAGGCTTGCTCTCTCTTGACCACAGAATGGACACTCTTGGGCTCCCTCACATTCTCCCTCACTTTCCATTGTCTTGTAGCTGGAGATGCCTTGCAGCTGTCCCAGAGAAACACCCAGAAAGGTCTGGACCCAAAATCTGGTCTCAGAGTTTTTGTCCTTGTGATAAAAATTACCTCTATGTGAAATAAATGAACTCTAAATGAACTCTGTAATAATAGAGATCTACATCTAGATCTGAATTTCTGTCTTGGACCCACTTAATGTTTTCCAATCTTCTAAGAACACTTTATAGATACAAGTTGCAGTGGATCTTGGGAAAGCTCATTAATGATTTTTTTTTTTAATTAAAGAATAATTCACATGCTGGGCTATTCTGTGGCTATATAATATTCCTTATCTTAGACTGTTCATAAATTTGACTGTAAAAAGATGGGATAGGTGTAAATACCTGGCTATGATTTTGCACCTTCAAAATCTGCTTTCCATTTCCTCTCTTAAGACTTTCCTTGGAAATTTCTTTCCAAAAGGTCTTTTGTGTAGTGCACACAGCTTCCAAGAGCTGTGCTGCCTTTCACCTCTGGGAATATGGTTTTCCCCAGCAGTGCTGCATAATATTTTGTCTCTCTAACAACAGATGCAATAAAAACACTGCCATTCACTGCTGCCCCAATTCCAATCATGAAGATTCTTCCAAATTAAAACCTCACTAGATATGGGACAAGTGGGACAAGTCAGTTTGTTCTCCTGCATGAGAAGGCTGTGAAAACCCACCAGGATGCTGCATCCAGGAGTAATCCTTGAGCTTCCCCACAGAAGTTCAGAACCTTCCTGTGGCTGTTGGGCCATCAACACTTGCAAAAAAGAAGAGCATCAGAGGAAGCTTGCCTAGGACACCCTGGGTGGCTTGTTTCAGAGAGAAGCTAAATGGCTGCAGGTGGTTAAAATGGAAGAAAACTGACTTCTCTGTTCTGTGGTTCTGTCTCCCAAAGGTCATTTAATGAGCCCTGTAGGTAACAACAGAAAGCAGCTCAGTACACAGAGTGGAAGTTGTTTTTTGCTTGCTGATACAGACCTTTTGAGTAATAATCCACAAACCAGGAACAGAACCCTGAATCTCAGAGTACCTGTGTTTCCTCCTGGCAGACCTGCTCTGATTTTTCAGTTTTGCTCAAATGGGTGGGGGTGTGTCTGCTTCACACAGTGCTTATGGGACACCATGTGGAGTCTATGGGGAGAAATTTTTTTCTATTCAGGGATCATACTGCGATCAAAATAACCATTTATAGTCCATTTTAAGGTGAGAACTTGCAGAGACTGCCTGGGGGAGGACAGAATTTCCGAAGAGCCTAAAGTCTTTCAAAAAGCACGACAAAAAATGTTACAATACACGTTTAGTGCTTTGGAATGATGGTGGGAAATACCACCAGCACGTGAGGATGGGGGGAAAAAAAAAAAACAACACAGCAAAAAAACCCAAACCCAAGCAGCCGCGTTTCTGCTGGTGTTTGGGTTGGTATCTCGCTGTGATAAGCTCTCGCAGAACCGACCCCGACCCGGTGCGCTGGCAGGGCCGGCCCTGACCCCTGGCGGACACCGGCAGCGCGGAAACAGATTGCAGACAGACACTGAAGATCTCCGTGAGTGTAAAGTGGTTGTTTTGTTGTTAGGGGTTTGTTTTGTTTTGTTTTGTTTTGTTTTAAAAACGCAGTTTTATTTTTTATACAAACTAAAACACCAGAGGTCATTGAATCCTATATTAAATACATAAATTAAAAAATAACCATTCATAAAACTTTACATACAGTAAGGATTCTCTTCTACACGTTAATACATATAGTACAGATACATATCCAGTGTTTACCAAAGGGTCATTCTGCCAAGTCATTTACAATTCTGTTCTGGAATAGACACCCAAAAAAAATGGGAACAAAAGGTATATATATATATATATATATATATATAAATAAAATCACAGGTGCTGATGTGAGGGAGGGTAGGGGAAAAGAAAAAACCCTTTGAATCACCAGCAACTGTGTGGCTGTCTACTGAACTCTGCTCTGGAGGGGAGGAGAGCCTGGCCCGTTCAGTCGTCACGGGATGCCACGAATGGAAAGCTCAGAGGATGTTTCCCACTGAGATGAGGGAAGGGAGCTAGAAAATGAAGCACAACTACAAAAAAATGTCTACATGGTCCTCCAGGCACATCAACAAAAGAGGACGGAGCTGTGAGCCATGCTGATGAACTGCAAGAAGCCCTGTTTCCCCCTGCCACTGCCTAAACACAGCTCACCTAACCAGGCCTTCAACTGAAGTGCTTAGAATTGGAAGAACAGTCTTCAAAATCTCCTAGCTTGGTCAGCAGAGGACAAGCAGTAAGTCAGGTTTTTGTCAAGCTGATTGTGTGCATAGCCTGGAGAGCCCTGCAGCCAAGGACCGGTGGGTGGGCTGTATCTGTTGTCCTCAAGGCTGCAGTAAATTGATTTTTACTTTGCCAGTTGGTTTTGGGGAGGGGAGGTCAACTGCAGTGACCAGTTTGAGGGAGGATTCTCAATACTTTGCCTCAATACCAGGAACAGCAGAAAGCCCTGGATAAACAGCTTTGGGATGGAAGGAGGGGAGACCCCATGAAAAGAGATCCAAAAACCAGTTGCCCATGAGATGTAAAATTAAACCACAAGGAATGTACCAGTTGTGGCAGCTAAACAAGTCTAGATTTAGTTCCCCATACATAGACTGGAAGTGTACTTTCATGAGCTATAGCAACAATTTACTATGTACAACAGGGGATAGATATATGCATATATATGTATATATATGTACATATACACTATATAGATATGTGTATATATATATATACACAATCAAACTCATTTTGATCTAGCTGACAGCAGAAAGTTTGTATTACTCATATCAGCAAGTGTGTTTTAGGCATGGCTTACGTTAAGCTGCAAGTAAAGCAGCTGCTGTTCAGCTCTCTGCACGGAATACAGCAACCTTTCCAGTTTGCAGAGCAAGATAAGCTGTGGATTGTCTGCCACCCCGCACCCTGAGCCCTTGGAAATGGAGCACCTCCATGCATATGTACATGTAAAAGTAATCAAGGGGAAATTAGGCAAAAAGGAGAAATTTCTTACGTGCATAACAGGGCTCAAAGGGTCTAAATGATGAAGCCTGCCACACAATCAGTCAGGTATGTTCTGAAACTGGGAACTTCTATCTGTGCCAGGAACCTTCCCTATGACTGCACAAAACAAATGTTTCTAGTCCTCCTTAGTTTTTTAACCAAAGCAGAGGTGGAACCTATTGCACCATTTTGGATAACAGTTTCCAGCCTGCATTAACTTACAGGACACTACAGCCAAATGTATGGCATGAACCGGTGCTGCAACAGTGGGACAAAAAGAGTAAGAAAGCAAAAAGGGAATAACCAGAGAGGAAACACCCTTTTTTGAAGCTAACCAGACATGGTGAAGTTGCTTAGTGATCTAAAGAAGTCACAGGTGTGGGACAAGATCTTGAAGGGCCTATAGTGCAGTGCTTTAGGACTGACCTGCTGGCAGCACTCTTGGAAAGCACATACAGGTTTGGGCCAACCTTATCCATGGATTCTTCTTGATGGGGGGAAAGAATATGAACAAAGAGCATGCAATGTACCTGTATTCATTTAACATATCTGCCTACAAGCCTGATTTTTTAAAAAAATGAACCAACATACAGTTGGCACAAAATTCATTAAAACCTTGACTGAAACAGATTGCTTCAAGAAGATGTGGTCATACTGCAATTTAAATTCATTTTAAGAAGCAAGAAAAAAAAATCACTTGCTAATAGCTTCTAACCTTTGATGGAAGGCTTAACACAATCTCAGGGCATGGGAAAAAAGTGGATGTTAGGAGTTGTCGTGGAGAAACAGAGACCAGGACTGCAATCCAGTAGGGTGAATGGACATTAATGATTAAAAGCTATTCCAGCCAGAAAAAAACCAAAAAACCTGAGGGGCAGGCATCCTCAATACCAGAGGAACTTCATCCCTGCTATGACTGAGGAACTGCTTTTGACATGATGAGTTCCTGTGACAAGGTACTTCACTGCTTTGTGCCTCAATTACTTCATCTGCAAAAGTAAATAAGCAAAGGAGAGACCCTTTTTAAAGCACTTTTAAATCTTCTGATGGGCAGCGTCTGTGTGCGTAAGATGCTGATAGAGGTGAGCCCTGTCCTGAAGATCTAAGTAATGCACAGGCTGTGTTCTGGCCCTTAGTTTTCTGCTTTGTAACACAGACATCCATTTCACCCACCCAGTTAAAATTAAGGCTCCATCGTGGAAGACACAGCTCAAATAAGGAGCTTTGCCACAGGAACCTGAAGTCTCAACAGGCACAGCTCCATGTCCAGGGAAATGGAAGCAGAGGCACAGAGCAGTACATTGTCATGCCTTGCTCATCCAGCACACCAGGGAGAACAGGGGAGGTGGTGCAAGCAGCAGGCGCAGTCCTTTGTTTTTGTTGCAGCTGTGATACTCCTCAGGATTGTGAATAGAGGGGGAGCATGGACCTGGGATTCCTCAAGCAGACACCAGGACTGGGTTCCAGGCTTTGTGATTAGAGGCGAGTAACGCTCTGAAATGCAAACTACTTCTAGTTACTCTTAACTGTGGAAGAATCTAAACAGACTAGTGATACTTCTAATAAGGATGCGTACACACAGCTTTTTGCCCCTTTTTTGGTTCGTGTGCTGTTGATCAGGAAGCCAGCTAACAAAGTAAGTTTAACAAGCCAAACCAAAACATTTGTTCTAAGCTGAAAGAATAGTTGGATGCTGATGCTTTGTGGATCACACCACATGGACAAGGGGGTAGGCTTTTCCCCGTGTCCTGCAACACATTCCATTTCTTTCTCTGAAGCTACTCTGTAGGTCCAAGGTCCAATCCAGTGATTCTGAATGTATTATTCAAATTGTAAAACCAAGTACAGTCATTATTATCCCAATGGCAGTCTTTAAAGGGTATGGAAAAGTATCTGACCTGGACAGGCCATTCTTCATGGAGGGAGTATGAAGAGAGATAAGGCTACAGCTCTGTCAGAAATCCTCCTTACACCAGACACCCTCTTCTTCTTTTGTCAAGCAGGGCGATGCTGTGTTATGATCTCAAGCACAAAACATGCTGCTCTGTCCTGCCCATTCTGCAATTAACCAGAATGCATTTTTCCTTTCTTCCCCCCACCACTGCAGCTGTCATTTGTTCCTGAGGTTAAAACCAAAGAGAGGAGGAGCTCCTGCAGTGAGGAAGCCAGACAGTTCAAACTGAACACTGCTGTCAGCATCTCTCCACAGCTCATGTTTCTCCCACTCTGTCCTGTTAACTTTTGATCCATTTGTGGGATGACAGTGTCACATTTAAACAACTGCCCTGCATAGCAGGGATAGAATTTACTGTTGTAACTTTGGTTCCATGCCCAAGACACACTGACTTGATCAGCTGAAAGTGGTTCGTTCCTTCAAGTTCTTCCTACAGTGACGTAGGTTCACAGCTCCTTTTTCTTCCCCTTTTGTAATTTCAACATACAGAAATCCATTAGATGCAGCATATATCATAGCTTTAGACAGGAACTGTCAAGTAACAAATCTTGAGTGATGGCTTTAAAATACAAGGTGGTTGCAGTCTTGGCTACAAGTTGTTCCTTTTTATATTTTTAAAAATAGGTGTAAACAATGTTCTCTTCATCAGGGGGGTGGAAGCATTTGCCTGTATAAGGACTTAGCTGTGGGGTCGAGCACTCTAAAAATAAAAAAGAACATCTGTATCAGGGAAGTGATGAGTGCCTCTACCTACCCTATCCCAGCTGAAAAGACGCAGTCTATCCATCAGAAAGCTGGAACAATCTGGTCTTACAGTTATCAGCCTTAAACTGTTTCTGTTTGTCTGTATAAAAGGCCTTTTTGAAGATTCAGGGTATCTTACCAAGCCAGTCCATTTAACCCAAGAAAGTATAGCCCTCTGGTATATACACACCCCCAACAGGCATCTTCAGACGAATAGTTATGCACCAGTTTCAATAACCCTTTAATGTAAGCTGCCTAAAATTCTCCAGTGACAGGAGAGCAGGTGATCCACCTGCAACCCCAGAACTTTGGCTGATGCAGCACTGAGGCAAACACAGACTGCTCTTGTTCTGGGGAATCCTTCCCTACCCATGGAAAAAATTGCAGGTCTTGGGTTTGAAACCAGGGAAAAAGGCCATTATTATGCTTTTATTCTCTCAGCATTCAAACCTACATGGTAAAATTCACTGAGTACAAAATCCATGCAGACTTCCTTAGGTGATCATGAATAAATGAATTTGTATATTTCACAAGCACAAGAAAAACAGCAGGCAGGAAAATCCTACATAAACAAGAGTTAGAGAGCTGCTGGTCTGGATACTACATGTTGCTGCACTCTGCTTCAATTCACAGTGCTTGTCCTTCCTTATCTGAGAAGTGCAGTGCTCACGCTGAGAGAGAAAAACCAGAAAGTATCATGTGTGATTGAAATGTGGTTTGCTCTCAGCTAGTTAAGAAGGCAGTAAAGGATGAACTGCAGCAAGGCACGAAGGAAACCAAAGACCTTTTGTCGTCAAATGGCTCCCTGGGTACATTTCAAGGATGCATGTTCCTTTTTGTTATTTTTTTATCAAGGATCTGTGTGAAGTCTCTTATGATAAAGTTAACAAAGCAGTTTTGTAGAGATGCCCTGATGATGTACAGCTCAGTAGTTCTAAGAACCAGAAATGCTGATGGCACACTCCCCACACCATGCTCACATTTGCTGAGCTACTTCAAATGTCAAAGTCACCCAGGTAGGCAGATGGCTTTTAAAGTGACCAGTAGACTCAAATCACTGTTAGTTACTCTCTGATTCCATGTATTCTAGCTTCAGAAAATATGACCTTGCTAAAGTCCCTCAGTCTTGCCAACATCATTCCCAAATTGCTTCTGTCTTGAAAGACCCCCTCAGGTATCGAGGAGTGAGGATTCTGTGGAGGGAAATGGAGAGGGTGCAGACTGGGATCAGGCATGGGGAAAGGAACTAACAGCTGCTTACCACTGCCTTCCTTTTGAGGAACTGCTACAAGACTTGGTGGTTTACACTTGTAGAGTGACTGCCTCAGTAAAACACTCTACAGATATCATGCTTGCTGTGATGCTGGGCCTGCTGCAGTTCTCTTTACAATTCAGGGGAGTTCCCAGCAATGCAGTTCCTCTGGAAAAGCACTGAGTTTACACATCCGCCCCCCCCAACCCCCCCCCCCTCTAAGCAGCCTTCCTGGGCTCAGTGGAGTTACACCCAAGGGATTCAGAGCTGCTAAAGCTTCAATGACAAGCAGAAAACTCACTGAAGATTGGGCTGGGGGGTACGAAAGGAAAGTCTTGACACAGCCCTAAGGGAACTGTTTTTTTCATTGCACCCCAGCAACAAAATCAGCCTTAATGCTGCTCTGATTCTGTTGCAGCTGTGACAGTCCTGACAGTCCCAACAGGGGCAGAAAAATGCTTACATTTCTCTTGATTATTAGTCCTGGCTCAATGAATTTGCCAGTGAGGAGTGAATAAAACCAGCAGAGAGCTAGTGCTAGATGTGACTCAGCAGCCACATGCAGGTAGAAGAATGATTGCAAGCAAATAATAGTAAATCTGCTAGAATTTTAGGACGAATGTAGAGTTCTAACCTTAACCACCTCATTAGCTTTTCAAACCAGCCCTCAAAATCAGTCCCAAAGGGTGTACGAGCTGTCAGCAAATGTGGAGGTTTTGTTGTATTTTCTGATGGTCCTGATTCTTCTCCTTTTCTCATGTGTGGTTCTCCCCTTCCTGCATTGAGGACAGGGAAGGAATGGCTCCTCTGCAGAGAAGAATTCAATCTGCCTTTGGATACACTGCGGAGCTAATTCTGAGGATGTTAAAACAGCAATCTGAAAGTCACCACAGAATCTATGCACATGGGTACAATCTGAAGGGTTTTTTTCTTAGCTTGAAGACACTGGTAGGGCACTTGACATATTTTCACAGGCTTCAAGACAAAGAGGTAATCAGCACTGCTGCAGTTTGATGTCAGAACAATAGGTTGGAATTTTTTTCTATTTTTGGAAATGATTATTTAAAAAGTTGCTGGTATATACCTGCAATACCTGAAAAGCCAAGTGACTCATTCAAGTCATGTCTGTAATGCTCCATTTGCCTCCCCTTCTCTTCTGCACTGGCATACCAAAGCCATGCATCCAGCCTCAGGAGCACACATTGATGGTTTTGTTCCGGGACTAGGGATTTCCTATTCTAAGTTCAGTTACATGTGGATTAATGTAATAATCCACATTAATTTTCACATGAATAATCTTTCTTTTCTAAACAAAAATGTCATATCAAACCAAAAATATTTTATTTGGTTTTGTGGATGTTTTTTGGCATTTGCATCTACCACTGTGGGTGGTTTTTTACATCTCTGAAAAAAAATAAAAACAATTTTAAAAATCAGGAAGACATTTCCTGATGAGTTCCAGTATTAATGAAAATTTTAATTTGTATTACACTAAGGATGCATGCTCTACTACAAAGGCTTTATTGGATGCTCCATCTAAAAAAAAGACAGGATTAAGAAAAACTGTTCAGTAGTTTAATGTCATGAATGCATTTTTAATCAAGGAATCTTTTTTGAAGCACTAAGAAACATCCTGGTTTCTTATTTTTCACAGCTGTCTGATGCAAATTTTGCAACAAGAGCTAGCTTTGAGGAAATAAATAAAATAGCCTTACCTTTCCAAGAGGCACATTGACATCAAGGCCAAAGAATAAAGGCAAGAGAGAAGAACAAGAATAGAAATAGAAACTGGAAAAAAAGAAAAAAAAAGATTGCACAAAAATTAAGGTGATGGCATTGTAAACTGCAAATTATTTTTGGACTCTGTAGGACAATTAGAATAACCATGCATCCTTAGTCACTTCTGCAAGAACCTCAGGCTTAGAAAACAGATCCCACTAAGTGAGAGCCTGAAGTGTAAAACTGTCCCTGTGAACCAGCATGAGTTGACTGAAGTCACAAAGCTGGATATCAAAAATAGTACAAGTAGTATTTTAAGTGTGTTAAAAATCAAGTGCCTGCAATCCATGCTGGAAATAGCCTTGGAATACAAATACACACTTTTATACACACAGTATCAAGCCTTAACCATTAAATGTTTAATAACCATTTTTTCAGATGTCTCATTTTAATCATTAATGTGTTGACTTCTGAGATATGAATTTTTGAGTCAAAAGCTCTTTTGAAAATTGACACTAGAGGCGTCCTGTTCAAGGTTTCCTTTTAACCATGGTATAAATTTTGCTATTTTTTATTTATTTCTATTCATCACAAGTTATCATCTCTTATTTTTCCAAGTTACATATATCAAAAGTCCTTGTATCAAAAAAATACTGTCAGAAAAGTGGAAAAAACTATATGTATCAAGTTCTGTATTATGCCTGCTTCCTTCACTTTAGGAACATACATAAAAACTCAAAAGGCTACTTAGCACTCCTATGGTATTAACATAGACATTATTTCACATTACAGTTTACACATTTACATTGATATTTACAAGTATAGATACATCAACAAGACTGCCACTGGCAATGCATCTTACACCAGTCTGGCATTTCTAGAAAAATATTACTGGAAGTACTATGCTGTGCCCATGATATCATCTTTTTTCTAGACTCCTGTCTAACCTATGCACAAGTAACAAAACTCAGTGTGACAAAGCTGATCTCATCCACCAAAAAAAATGCAGCGCTTTTTTTCACAGGGTGTGAAAGCACATATTGCAAGAGTTTGAAATACGTTCAAAGAGAATGTTCAAGAGAATGAGGTCATTACTTTCAAAAAAGTTGATCAGTGTGTTTCAGAAGTGTAACAGAACCAACCTTTTCCTCCAGATCCTTAATTTGTCTCTTTTGGATGTCAGTTTTATCTTCTAAATCTCTGATCCTCTAGAAATCAGAAAAGAAAGCATCTAGACTAAATTCTCAGTAAAGCTGCACTGCTAAGCACAGACTAATATTCAAGTTGCCATAAACAAGTCCATTTCTTTGGCAGGCATAACCTTGTGCAGTACCATGACTTCACCCACTAATCCTGCCTAACCACAACTTTATCATGTGCACAATTGCTCAAAATATGCTGCTGCACATATGTGACTGTATCCTCAAATGCTAGAAATTAGTATCAGTAGCAGATGTTTCACATTACCTATTTTATATTAAACCTGCGTTGAATTGATAAAAAACATAAGATCATGATGCTACTCTTTAGAATTACATCATGATTCATTAGGATTTCTCACAGTTCAATGTGTTGACAGACACATACTTTTAACATAATCATGTTAAAAGTATGATTATTAGATCTGAAAGTATAAATACATACGCTATACTTGCAAAGCAGCAAACATTGATCTTTAAATGAGAAATGCAGTGCTGTGTCTCAGTGGTGACACCTAACAACTTCCCACTTTGCAGGAGGGAAAAAGCAGAAGTGTCTGGAAAAGAAACACCTCTCTGTGTAATACCAGCCTGAAGCATTCATACAGTTCCTCTGGTGCCCAGTCTAATAACTAGGGATGACAATTTTTATTACAAAGCTAGACTCACATGGAAAGAATTCTGAATGAAAACTTCGGGTTGGAATTTTAAGACTCAAAATATGCTAAAACAATCATTCACAAACAAGCATCATGTGTGTTTGTCTGCACAGTAAAGACACTAAGGATGAAGTAACTCAAAAACTAGATGCCGAGGTGCTTTATGAGCTGGAGCCTGCCTAAATATGTCCTCATCTTACATTGCTATACAGCAAAGCTGAGTAGGTATGTGTGTGCATGGTTCCTTTTTCTTACCTGATGAGCCTGCTGGAGCAGCTCCATCCTCTCCTGAAGAATCTGGCAATCATATTCTCTGCTCTTCCTCAGCATCTGACGTCTTAGTTTTTCTACTGCTGCCCTCAACTCTTCCTGCTGTTTTTCAGTGAGTAGTTCCCCAAACTTTATCACTGTTTCTTGCTGCAAAGCATTGTACAAGGTGGCCTCAAGCTCCTGGATCCTCTGGTTGATGCAGTACCAAAAGCCAATTAGAGATGAAACACTGTTTAAACCACAATGGGATCTGGGGGGTTAGTGAAAGATTCAGGCACCTGCATGAGAGGTGATCCCTGTGCTCAAGTGTGCAAAAATGTGAAAACAGGACTCATAAAATGGTTCAATGTTTTGAAAAAAGGATATTAACTTTTTAACATATTTTAAATATTAATTTTGACTGAAATCCCTCACTTGGACTTCTTTTTACGCAGGTACAGAGATTATTAGGATTTGGATAGAATTTTCATATCTATTTTATGGTTTTCCACCAATTCTAAAAGTTTTACGTGTTGTCTAAAAAGCAAAAGAGGGAAGACTTAAGGTCACCATCAGAATACTTTAGTCTTAATCCTGCTAATCAGTGAGCATTCTCATTAGCTTGACAAACCATGATGAACTTGCACAACTAGTTATCAGACCTATGTATCAGAATTTTGTATGTTTATAAGCAGAAAATCTTGCTCTCTGTCGCATACTGTTTTCTTGCTATGACATGAACAAAACACCCCAAATTGCAGATCTGAGTTCCAATCTGCTGCACTGACTCCTGCTGGAAAAGCCACCATTAATTAACAGTATCTGACTTTAACTGAAGAGTTTCAGATTTCAGGATATCTGCCTTTTTTTGACATGAAAAAGCTAGGTTTTGTGTTGAAGCTGTGCAGATTGCATGGCAGTGCATTTGAAGAAAGGGAAAAAAAATTAAAAAGAAAAAAAAAAAGCAAAAACTTCTCTTCCTGATCCAACAGGGGTCTGTGTCCTGTCACGGCAATGGCCATTATGTGCTCTACAATTTCTTTTGTACATACCATGTATGCTTGGTCAAGAGCTTGCTTCCTGTAGTCTAATTCTTCCTCCAAATAACCTTTTATTTTGCAAAATTGCTCCTACAAATGAAGCATAATTTGGACAGAAAAACAAATTAGTTACTCAAAATACTTTGGGAAGTTTTATTAAATCAACTACAGATATCTGACTCAGGCAGGATAGGAGATTGGTCTTCAACTGACGTTCTGCAGAGTTATTAATGTCTGACTCAGCTAGAAAAGAAGGAAAGGAAAACAGCTAGGGTTGGCTTTTGAATGGTAATAAATCTAATCAACATGGAACTAAATTCATCATCTTTTTCTTGACTTCAGTAATACCTTTTGGCGTTTCAGTCATGCAATTTCAGGGTTTCTGTGTAATTGTTCCAAGGATACCTCCTCTATCATCATGGACAACTCTTTTTGTGCTCTTTGGAAGTAGTGTGAAACACAGTAAACTAAACAGTCATATTCACATTCACATTATTTGGGGAAAGCTGCTGTGCTTTAGCTTCCTGGCCTACTTAAAGCTGAATTGACTAGAGCACAGACAGACCATAGGAATAGAATGTAAACCACTACAGCTATCCAACTCTTCTAGTTATGCTTGTTCAGCTTTTAGATTACTTCCATTAGCTAGAATAAAAATAAGGTAAAGTACTGACTTTATAGATGTTATAGCAACTTCAGCTCAGCTGTGAATGTTTTACCTTTAGGATGGTATGGACGTAAATGTAACAAAAGAAAACAGTGTGGTAACTCATTACTTTCCCACATACTGATGGGACTGAATAAAATGTGATAAAACAGCTGATGTTTAGATTGTGAATCTTAGGAGACAAAGAGTGTGGTCATTTACACCTCTGAAAATCACTGAGCAACCTTTTTGCTCTCTGTACTTATCAATAAACAGTTAACCTCACAGAGAGAAAAAAATTTCAAACCTTCACAATGTGTGTTTCTATGTTATTTTGCTGTTGCACATGAACCAGACTAGTAACAATTTTATGGCTTCACCAATAATCAGAGAAACTCTGCATACTTAATTTGCCAAAAGATCTGTTCGGTTACCTTTTGGCAGACCCAGGAAATACGGAATGCTCAGTATCTTGCCCCTAAAATATGTACTAAGGAAAGTTTGCTTACCATATCACTTTCCAGTTCCATCATCTTCTGATGCAAAGCAGCTTCAGCTCCCTCAATCTGCTGGATCCACTGGAGGGAACAGAACGAAAGCTGTAACCTGCTGTGTTTTCTGGGCACAGGGACAGTAGTGAGTGGGACATCCACAGCATCTTATTAGTCCATTTTTAGTAGCCTATGTTTTTTTCTGGGCCCATAGTGAGGCTGTTCTGTGACAGGGGCTGCTGCAATGTCTGTCCATTTCATCCCATGGATAAGGGCCTGTGATGGGATTTTATAATCTCAAAAATAGCTTAGCTGGGTAGATGGCAATTCTATCCATAGAGGAGTAGGATCCTTGGCAGCTGTCACCTTGACAAAATCACGTGATGTATTTGAACCACAGAGAACAATTTTAACCTTACTTTTTTTTTTTTTTTCCCATTTCCTATGATGTAACTTCTAGACACATAAGTTTCAGTAGAAATTTTGCATACAAGATCCCTTCAAAAGCTTTGGAAATCTCAGGACTAGAAATCCCACGCTGCAACTAATTATGGCTCAAATCTCAGTTGGTTGCTTATTCAGTTTAAAATTGCAAGTTTCATTTTGCATTCCTTTTGTATTTGCAGTTGTTCTGACTTCACAGCTTGGGCCAGCTGAGTTTGATATTTTTGCTACTTTAGCAAGGTGTTTGGGTCTGTGCTGGCATAGTTTACTTCATCTGAGGAATCACTCCTATGCTAGAAAATTTGTCAATATTGATAACAACAACAGAGCAGAAAATTTCCAGTGTTAGATGACACCTTAGATAACACATGAGAAAAGCAAGCACATAATTTACCTTTTCTGCCAAGGACAATACAGTGGAAGCCTGAATTATGGCCACTTGTTCTTCATTTCTTAAATTCTGTGAAGAGGGAAGAAAATTGACAGTACTTTCCCCCATAAATAAAAGATAATCCAGACTACAGGCTAGGTCTACAGTTTTCAAGAGATCCCTGCGGAACTGGGTATCCTGTTCCCATCAGAACATTCATGACTGTATTAAAAAGAACACTGCTTTTGCCTTTCTACATGATATGGACTAAGTATATGTTTTCATTCCACTGCATCTTATGACAAATGTAAATTAAAATTAGACATATTAGACTGTCTTCATGCTAGTTTCACAAAAGTTGGATCTCCATTAAAGCTTTTACAAAAATAATGCTGATTTACACCAGCACATGGAAGAGTTAAACACAATCCTTTGTTTTTATTTTTTATCTACTTTCTTAAAGCATATCGTATGCCAGCCAGTGATACAGGATGATCTCTTTCTACATGGATGACTGAAGTGGACACCCATGCCACTTTAGAAAACCATAGAAGATTTGATAATTCTTGCCTATTTATGTAACTGTAGAGAAATCCTAGTCCCAATGAAACTGTGATTGGCTCAGGCTGCCAAACCAATTCATGTGCTTTCCTGAAAGACTGGAGTGTGGTCAGGCCCAATTCCAAGTATCAGTGGCTTTTGGACATTCATCCCAGTCTGCTAAACCAGATGTTAAAACTGATACCTTTATTACTAGTTCTCTGACTACTGAAACCTCAGAAATCCTTAACTTATGGAAATGAACATTCTTTAAATTAATTGCTCTGCTCTTACATAATTAAACGAATAACCTGAGAATATAGCAATGATATGTACAGATTTCACTTCCGCTACTGTACAAACTGCAGGTTGTAAAGAGAAAATATCCCCCACTTCAACTCACCCCATTATCACCTAGGATGTCTAACTGCTTTATGAGGTCTGGGATGCTGACATCCTGCAAAGAGAACAAAGTAAAGGCATGGCCTACACATTTCATCATGGCTTTAGAATTTGCCCCTCCTACAAACCATGCTGAAAGTAACCATTTTCTTTTATCCCATGGAGATGCATCACACACTAATCAGAGTTGTCTTTGAGACAGGTTTTATCATTATGATGAAAATTATGAGTCCAATTCAACTGTTTCATTTATCTCACACTCTTACATTACATTAGACTGTGCTTAAATGATTAAGGTTTAGTGGAGTTATTAGCAGGGATGAAAGCAATGAGTTATACAGGCAGCACCCACCACTCCCAGAATTAAAAGTGCTGCCTCATAAAACTGACTTACCTTAACACCCTCCTTCATGCAGTAAATCTGTAGAGCACTCACACCATCCGAGAATGGATGAATCTGGAGATTAAATGGTGGGGACCTTCTCTCTCTTTCCTGAAAAGAAATTGAAAAGACACCACAGAACGTATTAGAATGAAAGAGATGCACACAGAACTCACTAAATGCCATAGCAACTGTTTACATCATGCTTTGGAAAAACAAGCTCGTCATTTTGGAAGTCAAAGAGAGAAGCGCTTAGACCTAGTCTGAAAATCAGTGTACCAAGTGGGATAGGATCCTAAGCCTGAGCTAAATATTTTACAGGAGATTATTTATTTGATGATATAAAAGTGTGCCCAATATTTCTTTCTCCTCCAAGACCCACTCAGGTTCATGAAAAAAAAAACAAACCAAAAACCAAAGTCAAACCCTTGGTGGGGTTTAAGCCTTGCTTATTTGGTTAATTTAAATGTAATTAATTTCTGTTGATTTCAGTACTCTTCAGGCCAGCAGTACAAACAGACCATGCTGACAGTAGGCTGCTCGAAAAAACATAACCTCAGGTGTGGTAACCAGAAGCCACACTGACATTGATCAGTTAAGCTTCTCTATGCCCACTGGGCACCCAGCTGAGAAGTGAACCAGTCAAGTATGGAGCCTGTTATTGCCAGGATATTACAGCTGACATACTTTCACTCACAATTAAAAAAGCTGGGCCTGATTTGTTACTCTGTTATATCACAGAAATGCTGTTGTAAAACACTTGATTAAAGTTTGTGCCCAGAGCAAGTGCAGTAGTTTAATTTGTTGCCAGCTCTGCTGTAATGAGCTCAAACATCACCTCCAGCTCAAGGTTGCGGAACTCCAGCAGCTCATTCTGGTCTCGGGCATCCTGCAGCTCCTGTTGCAGACGGTTGTTTTCTGCTTCCAGTTTCTCTATCTAATAGAAATAGAGAAATCCAGGATCTGTGTGACTGTTACAAGAAACACTGAGTATTTCGTGAGCAGCAGTTGAGCTAGCACAGACAGGGCAAAATACAAACTCTATGGATGATTCACTACTTGCTGATTTATCTCAGTGAGTTTTAGTTCACAGGTGAACTTCTGCTCAGCAACATCCTAAACTTCATAAAATGCTTAGGCTGAAGGTTTTCCTATAAGAATCCAGTCCTAGTGAAGATCAGACAAATGAGAACCCATGGGTCAGTCTGTCTGGATGGGGAAGGATGGGACAGGGCTGGAGGACTTACAAGGTGCATTTATGAAAGGGATGAAACACAGACCAAGAAGCCTTGTTTGGGGAGCTATAAGATGACAAGACACCTGGTGCTGGGAGTTTTGGCCTCTTGCTGATGGCAGTCATATGTGTGGCCAATGCTGTTACTGTTGGTGATACGCAAACAATGTTGAAGTCCTTTGTATCCTTACATTCCATGATTAAACACATATACATCCATACACAAACAGGTGATATTCTTAAATGTACCAAGAGGTGGAGCAGTACAAGTTCCACTGGACTTAAGGGTGACTTTAAACCCTTAAAAATATACAGAATGCACAGGGACTAGGAGTCAGAAAGGGTCCTGGTGTTAAAGGGTGACTGCATTTTTATGGCTGTTTCACACCCAGAAGCTGGGCTCAATACACCCCAGCAGTGCAGCACCAGCCTTTTCAGTGCAATGCTACTGGAACAAAGTCTGTGCTTCAGTGCCAGAGCAACGGGTAAAGCTTCCAGCTCTAGGGCTGGAGCTTACCAGCAGAGCAGCTGCATCAGCAACTGCAGAGCCAAAGCAGAACTGGAGAGGGTTTGTCTTTTCATATGTAATCCTGCATATATCAATTTATGCTGTTCTATCCTTATATTACACCTATAAGCACCAGATTGCATGTCTAAAAAGAGTATTGTAGGATCCAGATTACCTTCCAGAGTAAGCCTGCAAAACTTTGGAACATACCTTGTCTAAAAGCTCTTGGTTCCTCTTAATGAAAAGCTGTTTGTCTTCCACCCAATGTGAGTCCTGTTGGATGAAGCAGTACTATGACAGAATAATCAAACACCATGAAGTTGGGCATGTTTATTGGGCTTTAAAATCCTACAGGAACAAACTGTCATTTACAGAATAACAACGTATTAGCCTACCAAGCTGTAGAAAGGCTTCTGAACTTGCTAGACCTGCTTGTTGGCTGAACAGTGACATTACAAGTCATGGAAGCCTATACTGGAATTGTGCTAGGTATTTTGTAAGCAGAACACATAATATCCACAATGGGAAAATAGAGAAGAAGAGCTTACCTGCCCTTTCTGTGCCAAAGTTTTCTCCAGATCTTCTATCTTGGCTTTATATCTCTGGACTTCAGCTTGGAGCTGTTCCTGGGCCTGTTGGAAGTCAGACACAGCATGAAACAGTAACAAAACCAGCAATGTGATTGGTATTAAAAAAGAAACCAAACATTGCAGAGTCTGGGTTTATGCTGTTGCTTCCACTGAAAAAGGAATCATTACACATATTCTGACTCAGAAATGTTTTATGCTACCACTCAGATTGGCAGAGATGACACATGGGAACAGTGTGGTAGATCAGCCCCCTCTCCCCACCCAAGCCTATTATTGCCATGCATTGCATTACAGTAGCAAATACACTCAGGTGAATATTCCTAAAGTTGGTGCAATGTGTGACTTTCTGAAAATCCACAGCCCTACGCCTGCCTCTAAAACCCAACCCCTTCATACCTGGGAAAGCAAAAGATGAGAATATCCTTGTAATTCTGTGCCAAGCTGCAGAATCGCCTGCTTTGGCATGCCTGCCTAACTGCAGTTTTCAGGTTAAGGTATAGGACAGACTTGTAAACTGAGTGATTGTGCCCATTCTTCAGTGCTACTTAACGTACTCAGCAAATAAGTGAAACGGACATCTCTGTTGTTTGTATTGGTGCTGTGTATAACTTCCTTCCCTTGCATACTGCTTTTAGGGGTTTGTATGTCCTGATGGCAATGAAATGCTTTTACCCTCAAACAAATACGGACCTTGGCTTCTCTTTCAGCATCTATGATGCCTCCTGTCTGCTCCTGCAGTAGTGCGTATGCTCTCTGCAGAGCTTGGTACTCTTTTGTCAGCTGTCGAAACCGTAGCTCTGATTCTTCTGCTGCTAAGCCCTGGAAGATAAGAAAGGACATCTCTAAGCACTAGGGAGTAGAACACTGCCCAAACAAAGCATGCAAAAGTGATAGTTGGTTTACAGGTCTTCACTCAAAAAGGCATTTTTTGAGAGCTTGGAAGTTTTAAGAATGTGGAATTCATATATCTTTAAGCTAAAAGATGCGATAGGTTTACTTTCTTGAAGGGGGAGAGGAAAAAACCTCAGATTCAGTGAGATCATAGCTGTAGTCTCTGCGGAGTAGATTTTGAAAGAACCTCTCAGCATTTCAGTACAGCAGTAACCAAAATTGAGGCCAAGCTTAATGAAGAACTTACCACTCAATATGTACTATAAAACCTAAATGTTCTTGAGAGCCTGTCCACTTGTTTTTGAAGTCAGTCTCTTGAAAACCTGTCCTTGCCTACAGAAAGAGTCAGATCTTACCTCATCCAGATCATCATCTGGGGTTGCTGGTGTTCTGTCTGTTCTATATGAGGCCACAGAGGAGGTTTCCGAGTCCATGGAATCGTCATCATATCCAAAAACTGTATCCACCACATGTCTCTAAAGAAGGGAAAGCACAGTTTCTGAATCTCATTGGAAACAGGTAGCCTGAGTTTCTGATGAGGGGGAAAGGCTAGTTCAAAATCACATTGCTAGTTACTTAAAAAAGGTAAGGCATCAAAAAAGAGCAATGAGCTGCCCCTGCAATTACCATCTCCAAACAAACCCAAAGGAAATTATATTCAAGATTAGGTCTTGTGCTTGTGGAGAACGAGTTTGCTGACTGATTTTTCTGAGCTGAGGATTTGTCTCAGTCTGTTGGAGTGAGTAAAAGCTATGCTAATACAGAACTAGTGTGAAGGAACTTTTATCTCATTAATTTTTCCAGTACTTAAGCAACTGCCACATGTTGTAAGAGATTGCTCACATTACGGTTTGGTTGTGTGTCTGACACCTCACTGTCTCCAATCTTGGTGACTGAATTAAAGCAAACTAAAACTGTGAATCATCTCTATGAAGGTATACATGCTTGACACTACAGGCTGGGCTTCAGGGTACAAATCTGAGCATTTAAATACTTGGCTTATGAATAATTCTGCAGACAAATTGATCAACAAGCATTTAAGAAGCACTTCTGCTTTGCAACATTTTTCACTTTTGCTGACAGGCTACAACCTCCTAAACCCAGAATTCAAATCACACAAAAAAATTGTACCAACAATGCCAATAACCTTCTGTATATATTGCCTTTTTTATTATTTTTCCAAATTAAGACGATACCTATGTTCTCCCATACTATAATATTTGTCTTAGAAACAAGGTGACTGATGAAAATACCTTAGTCTTTGACTCTCAGTGATATCTGCTGTGTATTGCTTCAAAATCCATGCAGAAACCACATGATGACACATCTAGGATTTACTGGTCTGAAATTCTCTGTGTGTAGGAGAGTGTTGCAATACTTTCACAGAACACAGATGACAAACTAAGGGATGTCCTTGGACTACAAAAAGCAACCAAGATCTGTTTCCTACACAGTATTTAGGATGTGGAATGCGGGATGTAGATGTTGCAAAGTCATTCTTCACATCTAGCTGATAAAGGAGCTATTTGAACCACTACTGACTACGCAGCTCTAAAAATGTAAATTATGCCAGCTTTGGACTTGACACAGTTCAGGGTAATAAAAGGGGGTAGCCAAAGCCCTGCAGAACTGAGCAGGAGAAGATGACCCTCGATTTTCCAGGCAGAAACTTCTACTTGAATAAAAAAGATGCACAATGATTTTGATGTAGCCCATATGTGCTGTGAAAAATAGATAGCAGAAGATAGATGGGAAGGTCTCTGAAAATGTAAAACACATCTCAGCATAACAGACCTTGAGAGCTGTATTTATAGAAACCAGATGGAGGGAAGATTATTACTATTTCAGAGGGGGAGAAAAAGACCCATTTTGCTGAAAATAAAATAGCTATGCACTCTTAACTGCATTTCAAAGTGGACTTTAAAAGCTCTTCCAAAGTAACTAAGGTGTTTATAAACCCTATCACTAAAGCAGATTGTTATAATCCACAAAGCTCTCTTTAATCAGATTGCTAAAGTGCGTTTTCCAATGGAGCCCACAATACTTTTGTAATCTGAAAAAAATTTTTCCTCTTACCTTAATTGGCTTCGAGCTCCTTTTATGCTTTCTGCGACGAATGAGTTTCTCCCTGTCCTGGAAAATAAGATTATAAAGTTACTCTCTCTTCTCTTTTTAAAGCCATAGAAGGCTAAATCTAGAGGAAACAAATCACTGGTATTCCACCAACTCTCCATTTCTAAATTCAACAGAAATCTGATTCCAGGTCAAAGGACAATTCATATTCAAATCTGTGTATGTGTCAGCTGAAAAGCATGAGGAGAAGGGAAGATATATGAAAAATAACCCTTGTTGTGCAGTTGCCTGTCAAACAACAGGTGCTGATAGATTTTCTGTTAAAATTACTGGGAGATTTGAGGGACTGGTTTGGTCACTGTATCAGAGGCTGTCTGCCTTCCCTGCAGAGGAGATGTTGCCTCTGCCTTAAATGGATGGTAGTGGATTAGATGGATGATAGTGTTGATCTCACCACTCCTAGCAATGATGTCTTAGAAGAGGCAACACCCTGTTTTGGAAGCTCTTTCTCCTTCCCATTAACATCATGACACAAAGTCAGCTGAAATGGGGACTGCCAGTATTAACTGAGAGAACTAGTGAATTACTGTCTAGCAACACACACTTTTCCAGCACTGGTCGCCTGCCTCTTGTTACAGAAACTTTTCAATGGTAGCATAGTTTTAATGGTAAATTGCACAGCCCTGCCTCATGAACCTGTAGGTATCTTCCCAAACGCCACAGTTCTTAGTCTGCACTCATTTCTAGTGCTCAATTCACACACGAGTTAAACTCTTGAGTTGTAGGGGCTGATGCCCCAATAGAAATTCAGTTAAACTGCACCCATGCACACCTACACCTAAATATTTGAAGGAGGGAAAGATATTAACAATCAGACCCCTAGTTATAAGAAGAAATACTATCAGTGTGAGCTGTGCACAGCTTTCTACGTACCCTTGTTAACTCATCAATGATGTTCTGTTGTTCTATGACCTGTAGCTTTAAGAATTCAGTTTCTTGTTCCTCATTAGCCTGATCCAGATCATTGAGGGATCTTAATTTCTTTAGAGGAGGATGTGATGTTATTTTTTCTCTCTGTGGTAACAAGAAGAAACAGATAAAATAAAATCCAGGAATTAAAAGACAAAAAGTTAGGTTAAAAGTTAGACATTACCTTTCATTTAAGCTGTACAGCTCTTTAAATACACTTGAGCTACACCATTTTTATAACTTTATTAATACCCATTCGCAGGTCTTAACAATAAAGCAACACACCAAGTCCAAGTTCTTAACAAAGCTTTACCTATTTCCTTAATGTGTCACAACACAGCCTCTAGAGTAGCCCTGAAGGGTTATATACCACAGCTCTGCCTGCACCAAGATGCCCCAACATGTGACAAATATAGCTGCATGCCCTACCTGTCCAGTGGGTATGCAAACAGTATCTACTCCCATGACCCCATGGTACCCATCGTATGACCATGTACTATAAGGAAATGGATGTGCTTTAGTCATGTGAAAGACAAGGAGAAAAGGCAAAAAATGAGGTACCACATCTATTTTACCTAGAAGGCTCATCTGCTCCTGAGCCTGTGTGGCAGAAGAGATGGCTACAGCCTGTGATAATTACTACAGACACCCACAGCTCACTAACTCCCAAAATTTGGGCATCTGTAGCATAAAGAGCAGGTGTCAGGGAGCGAAGTTAGAACACGTGTGCTCTGTGCACATATATCTGCCAGTGGTGCTGCCCACTGACAACTGGTGCATGCAAACCCCTGCTCTTTGCTGTGGGAAAGCCCAGGGAGCTGTGGTTTGTACTGCCAGAGCTGAGGAAAAAGAATTCTTACCCACAACACCTGCAATCAATTGATATGGCTTCTGGGCATAGGTGAATTGCAAAGTCTTAAAGTGCATTAACTTTGTAACACTGAAGCATTTTTTCTATAGCACAAGAAAGTCAATCTGACGGTCTAATCCTAATCATCAGGAAAGCCACATCCATCACAAAACTCACAACAAGGACTACTCTGGCTATTACAAGCCAGAGACACAACACAATCAGGCTTAGCAGGAGAAGTCTTCTTATAAATAGTATTACACACAATATACAAGACATTTTCTCTGTGAATGTGCATGTATACACTATGCATACGTGGCCACAATAATAGACACAGATCATGCAGTAATCTTTTTGCCCTTGAGTACCAACCATTTCTATATTTTCTTTAGTGACTGCTTTGAGTTTATCTTCCATGCGCTGCAAAGACTGCATAAGTTCATCATTTCTCTTCGTGAGGCACTTGTTCTTTTCCAGAAGAGGTTTACATTGTTTCTCAGCTTCTCGAACACGCTTCAACTGGATTGATAATAGCAATTAATAATTGTAAATAATCCAAAGAGAAGATATTTTTTGTCACTTCCTTGTTAGAAGTATTTTTGTTTCTTCCCTGTTGGACTACTGCCCCAGTAAAATGCCAGAGAAAGTGAACTAATGGAACTGATGCTTACAGCTTCCATAACTTACTCTATCTATAAATCTCAAAGCATATCTGTTTCCAAATGGTGGCTTTATCTAAAGGAAAACTCAGACAGAGATACGCAGCCCAAACATTCAGAAAACTGCAGAAGTGCTACAAAAGTCCAAAATTACCTGTGCTTCAACTGCAAGAAACCCACTGATTTTCTCATTGAAAGAGAATAACATAGGTACATAAACAGTCTGGATTCTAGCAATAACAGCACAGCTGTAAATCTGGTTTTTAATGCCACACAGTGAAATACTTGTTCACCTGTGATGACCTTTGCTTTCATCAACAAACCGCGTAACACTTAAAAACCAAATCCCATAATATATGAAGGTGTCCTAGGGCATGCTTGGAAGTTTGAGTATTGGTACAACTAGAGTTTAAACCAGGATGTCTTCCTCTGAAAAATTATCTCCATCCAGCAATACTAAGTGGTTTATAGGTTTATCTCTTTTTCCAAAGGAGGACAAGGTGGCATGTGGCTGTGGAAAGACATCACTTTTGTGCTCAGCTGGTCATTCTAACAAAGGCATTGTCCTATACACTGCTGTATGCTCAAAGGGTCAAGGAGGGAACCTAACCATTCATACAGAAACCTACAAGCCTCACTGCCTCAACTTTCACTGTGATTGTGTACTCACATAACTTCAATAAAACCACTGTTTCATTCAGCATAAAATGTTCAGTTCTAGGCTAAAAAAAACAACAAAAAATCAAAACCAGTCTCCTGAGTGACTAGCCTGAAGGAAGGAAAAGGCATATTCACCACTAGCTATCATCCCTGAATCCTCCTCCTCTCTTTGCCTTTCCCTGTGGCTCCCAACCTCTGTCTGAGAGTGTAAAGCTCACACACCAGTTCATTTCGTTCATCAACGAGCAACGTGTTCCTGTCTTCCAACTTCCGGATGGTGGCATTGAGCTCCGCTATCCTCTTCTGGTTCCTGCGCAAGTCCTGGTCAGTGGAACAACATCAGAGTTACTCGTTCTTCTCAGAATGCGTATTTGGAAAAAGATTCCCCAAAAAGCACACAACAGTTAACTTAAGCTGTCATAATTCACAAATTATTATTGATACATCTGTTCTTATTGGATTATTATATTACTATATTTACAGATTTTTACAGTATTGAACAAGCTAGCAAAAATATACCTTTGTTTTTTTAAAAACAAGTATTTAGTTGGGGAGATAATTTAAAAGAAATTTTTCACTTGCTTAAAAAACAGAAAACAAGCAAAAATGTGTTGGTATTTTTTTATGATGGGAAAAAAAAGGCAAAAATTCTAATCTTATTGCCTTTCCCCATTCATTGTTTCTATTTGCTGAGCCACTACATCAGGTCAGAAAGTAACAATCCCTCTCAGTAACAATCACATCTACATTCTTATTCCTCTCCTGTGTATGTGTACACATGCGTGTATATGTCATACATGTAGCCACACAACCAGTGAGATGCATGCTTTGTGAATGACAGCAAGGGCTGTGTTTGGGGAGAGTAAGACAGAGAAAGAGGAGGATCTTGTGGGAGTCTCCTGCCTTCCATCCCCCAACCTTATCCCTGCCCATCTTCCAAAGTCTGTTTCTGAGAATGCATGCTAGCCACATAGTTCATGGGATGATTCTTCCAAAGGAGCACTAATTATTTTAGATGTTTTATATTTGTAAACAGAGCAACTGAGGAAACATCCTTACAAAGCTTTGTCCCTCAAGCATTCTCTCTGAAGAATCTATGAACATCAATTCTCTGTAGTAAGAGTGGGAATGTTTTCCCAGGGCCTGAGAAAATATTTAAGCAAGAGAAACAGAGCCATTTCACTGTTTTGCAGGGGCCTGTAAAACCTGCGTACAGGGCTGCTGCAGTGCTCCGAACCATCTCCAGCCCTTCCTGGGATCTCTCTCTTGGGGCTGCTCATGTTACACTCTGCTTCCTTCACCAAGAAGAGCTGTTCATCCAGAGCTTCCTTCTGCAGCTGCAGCTTTTGCACATAGCCTGTCTGTGTCTCCAGTTCCTTCTCCAAGGAAAATATGATCCTGTCTTTAGCCTTGATCTCGTCCATCTGAATGAGAGAAACACCAGAGCAATGACGTTACTGTGTATAGGCAACAGCATTTCAGCCTTCTCCAACCTAGAAGTACATGATTTACTTAATACCAGTGATCACTACTCAAATTTGCACCAGGCTTGTAAAACAACACGCTTTGAGTTTCAGTAGCCTATCCACCAGCCTGACACAAGAGTGAAGCCCAGGAACCAAGCACAGCATGATGTGTGAACAGAAAATTGGATGCAGAGTTCAGGCTTTCACACTGTGTTTTGGTCAGTTATTTGTGCCAGTAAAAGACAAGTAAATGTTATTAATCTTCTGCTCAGAGAAAAATGCTATTTGTTTTATTGTTACTTCATTTCTGCCTAATATCCCAAGACAAAAAGAAGTGCTTCTTACTTGACCTCACAGCAACTTTAAGAATGATGGTCGAGAGGAAAATTTGAGAGTAAAATGAGCAATATCACTGAATACAATTCTTTCAGACATAAAAATTACTCACCACATCACTGGACTCAAGAAATTTTGGTAAAAGACTATGCAAACCACTCTGGCAGAATAAAAGTACTATTATCTGGGAATTACACAAATCATTCCCTTAAACAAAAATGGTATCTATGCTAAATTTTGCTTCAAGCCGCCAAAGATGTTTTCTGGTGTTGATGCTTTCTAGGCTTGCTGAAATCCTCACCCAAGATATTTTGCAAATGAGTAGGGCTAGATTCTGATCTGCATTAATTAGCTGTCACTCTGATGTACCTTCCTCCACTCTGACAGCAATACAATGGACTTGAAAACCACTTGTGCAAGTCAGATTAAAATAATTCTGGACTTCTGGAGTAAATAACCTTCAAAAACTCTTTCATCATTTGCTACAGATGAAAGCATACAATACATAGGTGGAACCAGAGTTGATTTTAGTGTTACTAAATAGGTCAGTTTTATGCTGAATTTCTCTATAGTTCATTTTTACATTAAAACCCTGAAGAGAGATCTTCAATTTCAGATGAGAAAAAGTCGTTTCTCCTCATGGCTACCCAGAACTGCAGATGGGATGAAAATAACAAAAAAGGGTCAAGATTCAGAAGGCAGATACGAAGAATCCACCACTACTAATTTGTGCTGTATTATTGACCATTTTGGCAACACATGTATGCAGACTTCCAGTATGCAGACTTTGAATCTGGGGTAAGAGGGAATTTTTTATTTTTTAAAAAAATCATTCTTTACAGTTTAAATTACTCTTTTTAACTTATCTGTCAAATCTTTAATTCCAGTTTTCAAGCCAAAATTTCCACCATTGCAAACAAGTGCAGAAGACAGGGAAACATGGTAACTTGCAGCACTGCTGACATGGGCCTCACTGTGTTCATTTTCCCCAGTAATTACTAAAGGCTCTACCAAGACCAAAACAAGAGGTACTTCCCCTCTTTAATGTGTTTTTGATACTATCACAAGGGCCAGAGAAAGAAACAAACTGCAAGATGCAAACATGCTTTTTCCAACACTGCACATGTATTAACATCTCAGGAAGACAAGTCCTTTCAGACTACACTCTCTTAGTTTGAGATGTCAGCTGCCATCACAGTGGCTGCTCTATCTGACTCACCGTGATCTATTTACTGCTGAGAAATGACAGTGAGGAGTTTTGTAAACAGAGGCACATTGCAGAGTTCTGTTATTCATAAAAAGGAAGAGGCACATGAGGCAAACTCACTATAGCTTAAGAGAACACATGAACATTTTGTTTACTGACCAGCCGACGAATATCTCTTTCACTCTCCCACTTGATCTTGGAAATGGCCTCCTGGTGGGACTGATGCTCGCTCCGAAGATCCCCTGCCTTGATCTTATCAGCTTGGATCATATTGTTAAGGGCCTCATCTACCTGCTTTTTGGCAGACTTCAGTTCAGTGATTTCCTGCAGAAGCTTAAGGCGCTCGGAGTCAAACTGCTTCCTGGCCTCCTCGCGCGCCTCGATGGTCAGCGCTGTCCTTACTTTGTCACTGCTGCCGTCCCGCAGTGCGCACAGCGCAGACTTGAGGCGCTGGATTTCACTGTCGCGGACTTTCACCATCCGTGTCATCTCCTGCTCGTGCTGTTTGATGAGGTTCTCCCTCACAGCCTGCAGCTCCTTCATTTTCTCCTCATGGAGTTTGGCTTTGAGCTCCGTGATCTGCACAGTCTGCTTGCGCTGCTCCACCTCACGGATACGCTTCGTTTCTTGAGTCTTCTCTCTTTCAAGTTTAGCAACCTACAGTGACATAAAATGGGAGTCAACTGCTACCGACACAGTGCTATCAAAACAAACCCACACAGACGTGCTATCAAAACAAACCCACGCAGACACACAGCCATGTCAAATAGAGGAAGATCCTGCTGCATACCCTATATGATCCTCCACCCTCCTACAACAAAATATGGGCCAACACCCGGGGCATTCATAAGGATCTTACACTTCCTTTCCTCAAGTCCAAACAACCCTGTCTTCTCCAGATGTCTTGCCTCGCACAGTGACACTACACAAACTGTAAAAAATTCCTCAGGAAATCAGGTCTCGTGTATACGCACACATTTGTCTTGTAAGTTTTTAACCCACAAGTCAACCTCGGTCAAATTCACCAGAAAACTAGAGGGCTCAGAAACAGCAAGGTTCCAACAACCTTCATGGACATGGGCAGTCAATCAGATGAGAAAGAGATGACTGCCTCTGTATGATCCCAAATGAGGTAAGGTGCAAATCTGAAAGCCCAGGAAACATTTTCTTTTACAGATATTCCTACCCATACACAGAATTTTAAGAGGCATTAGTACTCACTTAGACACGTATCTACAGAAAACCACGCTTCACTGGTTATTATGCTTATGGAACAGGTAGGTATACTGAAAATCCTTTGCTACGCTTCATTAGCAACAGTTTTAAACTTCTTTGTCCTTAGCTTTGAAATCAAAGTTACAGAGCAACCCACCAGTCCTCAGTACACTTAAACGAATGTATCTCTAAACGAATGTGATCTACTTCCTGAGATAGTATTTTTTATCCCCCCACTACTCCCTGACGACAATTACTTTAATACCCTGAGCACTCAATCCAGTTTAGTTGCAGGAGTGGACAAGAACATCCGTGGATGGGTACCTGGGAGGTACCAAAGCGCACATGCAGTTCAATTATTTTGTTCATTTTCTGCTCCCCTCCTTTCCACTGTTACTCAGGCACATTTAAACATACTCCAGATCAGCTTTTTTTTGGTTTAGATTTTGAGACCTTCCTACTCTCATAACTCTTGTTCTGGGCCATCCTTGAAATGATGCCTAGCAACAAAAATCTGCACTGGCAACTTTCATAGTGGAATTCCAGAGTTGCAGAGACAACAAAAGCAGCAAGACTCAGAATACAGTGGAAAGCATTACAGAAGATCCCTGGGCCACCAATTTTCTGGCAGCCAGCCTGGAGCTCCTTAAGAGAATAACTAAGCCTTGCTTTCATGTGTGAAACACATGAAAGCCAAAGCTTGCAAGGGAAACTAATGAATCAAAAACCATTATTGCTTTCTAAGACTGTCACTGACCATTTATGAAAAAAAAAAAGGGTGAAGAATTATGTCCACTTTGTTGCAGCTTGCAAATTAATGGCCCTATGCCCTACTGGTAAGTGAAGGGAGAAGGCTCCCAGCAATTGTCAGAACATCAGATAACACAGAACTGGCTATTCTTGCTTTCATTTATCTTACCCTAAATTATACAAACCAATTCCATTAAACTGGCTAATAGTTGTCTGAGATTACCAGTATGATTAACCTTGATACATTGTCAAGAACATCTGTCCCTAAAAGAAAGAAATTACAAAAAAGACCTCTTAGAGGCTGAAGGATTTGTGGTTATTCAGGTTTGAAAGCCAGACACAAGTTGTTAAGGGTTTATTTGCCCAGAATATATGCTTATATGCAAAGGAATCAAAGAACCACATTGACGGACTTCAATTATATTCCATTTGGAAAAACAAGGTGTCACTAGGCATCATCCTTTGAAAACATGGCTGCCACCAGACTCCAGGTGGGGGATGCCTGTCTGCAGCTAGCACTGCCTCCAGTCTGCTTCATAAATATTCACCAGGAGTTATTAAACAGACATTTGCTATCTTCTCTGCTCATTAAGCACACACTGATAAACCTGAAGACTGCCTTAATCCCAACCGTGCTGAGGGAACTTTAGTACTTAACATGTAAGGGTTTATTGCACAAAAGCTGTACCATGACTATAAAACACAGATGCATTGTGATTGCCACTAGAAGCATCTCTAAATGAAGAGGCAGCAACACCGTAGAGAGCAAAAAGTACATTATTTTGCAAAGCCAGTTCAGCATCTCTTGTGGGAAAACTGATGCTCTTTGCAAGGATTTCAGTCAAATGTGGACAGGGTATGCACACAGGAGGTGTAAAAAAACAGCCACTATTTTATACTTTGATAACACCCAGCCCATTACCTTTCCATAGGTTACAAAAGCTATAGCAGTGTGAAGAGGTATGTTTCACATAGACCAGGAGGGCGAAGAGACCGTGAGGGCACTTCATTCAAATTTGAAATACGGGCATGTCTTGCTGAAATATCAGCCATTCAAAGAACAGCAACACTACACAGTTTCTAATCCCTGTGTGACTAGGATGAAACCCACTAGTTGGAACATGGCCAAAGATATTAAAGAAAACATACTGTTCCATTTGAGCTTCTCAAAGTTGTACCATTCCAGAGGCTTCTCGAAGTTGTACCTCAGTAAAAAGGAGTCTTTTCCACAGAAGAAACATAACATCCACAGTAAGAAAATGTTGTATGTGGGGACAGAATCAGACCACTGCTCCAGGAAACAGTTGGCATCTGTTAATTTCTGATACTATTTTTTCCTGTGTTTCTCTCCTTCAGCACTGACACTGTTACTTAAAAGCAAACCCTCACTCACCTTAGATTTCTCCTGATGCAGCTCAATTTGAATGTCTGTTAGCTTGGTCCTGAGTTCCTCATTGGCAGCCTGTAGGGCAACAATCAGTGCCTCAGGCTTTTCGCCCTTGCTACGTCCTTTTTTTGACATGGTTTCTTATCAGTGAGAGTCCACGTGTTTAATTATTTCAAATACAGACTGCCATGTTTTTCTGTTCCTTTCAGTGCCAGTTAGCTCAGCACCTACTGCGTGACATTCCTTAAGGTCCTGGACTCAGCTGCTTTGGAAGCCCTGTGAGAAATAAGACATACT
The DNA here is from genome assembly GCA_038090715.1 of Florisuga fusca. Taxonomy (NCBI): domain Eukaryota; kingdom Metazoa; phylum Chordata; class Aves; order Apodiformes; family Trochilidae; genus Florisuga; species Florisuga fusca. The sequence continues at coordinate 12,872,248 of JAAWXA010000026.1, forward strand.
ATTATTTGACAGTGAACAATGCAGCACGATAGCTCACATGGTTACTCAACACAAGAGAGAGCTCACTTCCCCTAACACTGCAACCTTTGTCTGAAAACCTGCAAGAGAGATCCCAGCACAATCAGGCTTCTGTACATACGCCTGTTGCACTAGTGGAGATTCCATATATGCCCTTTTTCTGTTCTCAGAAAGGGGTACCATGATAGGACTTTGTTTACCATAAGGATTAGAGCTGTTGGGAATACAGGACTAGAAAAGACAGGTTACTTAATCCAAGCCTTGCAGCCTGAGGTAACCACAAAGCAGGAACTTCAGTCTCAAGGACCTACCACCAGCACCTTCCTCTTACCCTTCTCACCCCCTTGATCCCCCCCCAAGATCCTGTGCCAAACTCAAACACTTCCCACAACACACCTACCATATGCCACACGAAGGGAGGGGAAGTGCTGAAGTCCTCACCAGTATTCTGGGTCTCTGTAGCAACAGAGAACTAACAGCGTGCAAAAGCTGTAACAGATGAGAAATTGTCCCCTTTGCATCTCCAAAGGAACGCAAAAAAATTCCACCAGCAGTTTCCACTGAGTTAATTTTGGGGGGAAGATTCAGTCTTCAAGCCAAACTGATGCAGTCAGCTAAAATCTCAACACATCAGTGGATTTTGTCATATCACTATGAACATGTCTCTCTGCCCCATATGCCCACTGGGTTATACTGATATTTTTTTAGGGGGAGGTTTGGGTTTTTTAAGCATTCATCTTGGTTATTGGCACCGACTGACATCCTCAGATAAAGAGGTACTCTGTATACCCGCAAAAGAAATGCGGATTTACTAAGCTCCCAAGAAATTTTTGTGTCCATGTCTCAGCACTGAACAGGGGTTGAGATGGTGCCATGTTCATGATCTCTCAGAGGGAAGGCCCCAGTGAGTTTGCCAGCTCCCCATCATATTGCTTTTAATGCATAAATTTGAATTTCATGCCAAAGCATTTCTAAAAATCTGCTTTACCAACACTTGCTCGCAGACCCATGCAGACTGCAGTGAGGGAATAATCTCTGATAAAAACCCCTGGTATCTCACAATACCACATACACCCCCAACAGAATGATAATTATATTACTGAAGAACACTGTCCCTGAAGTCTGCTATAGAAATCTAGGCAAATTAGGAGGTTAACTCACTGGCTGCCATGTCTTTACTAACACTGAGCACTCTTGGTTTCAAAGGAGGGAAGGAAGCCAAGGAGATGCACTGGTTCTCAGCAGTACATATGACTGAATCCTACAATTCAAGTCTGAAAAGAAACAGTTTAGTTCTCTAGATAAATTTCTTTGATTTCAGTGAGACACAGCCTTCAGTATACAGACCTCCCTATGAAGTACAAAGGGCACAGTACTGATGCCATTAGACAGAACAAATTCAAGGATATTAAAAACACCACAGTGCTCCCAGATTGTGAGAATAACATGACCCTAATAACCATTTCAAAACCTGGTAGTCTATTTGGCAGTGCAAGTATTCAGAGACTGCAAGAAGCATCTGTCAGATGTCTGTAAGCAAAACAACGGGCAGAATTATTTACCAGGAATGACTGCCAAGTACAATAGCAGCTGGAGTGTCTTGTATCAGCTTTGCCCTCTACTAGCACGTGTCAGTATAATCTGGTTGAATTATTGCCGGAGCCCTTGGAGCCATGAAAAGCCCTGGTTAAGCAAAAGAGGCCTTCAAAACTTTTTATAAAAAAATCTATGTGCAAGTTTCCATCCAAGATAGCAAGATTAAACACATCTCTAAACCATAAAAATTTCAGTCTAGAGATCACAAGGAGCCCCTCTCCCCAGAAAATCCATCAAGTACATTCGCAAGTTGCAGCTGCACACGTTTCTTTTGAGATGCATCATGAATGAAAATCTAAATGAATTCACTGAAGAAGCTGCCACACTTTTTACAAGAACTAGTGCACATTGCTACAGGCTGTGGAATATTTATCAGCAAAAAGACACTTGAACTTAATTAGCACTGCTACCGTATGAAAAGGCATATTTGAATCTCAAGGCTTGTTTGTTGGTTGGTTTTGGTGGGCTTTGTTTTGTTTTTAAGATAAATTCAAGTTTAGCTCCATGATATAGGCAGGTTGAAGAGTTTATTTGTATTCACACTCGCAGAGGTCTAAAGAAAATGTCAGTCTCATAGAATGACAAGCACTGAATGTGTGGATAAGTGTGCTGCTTCCCGTGGCGGAACAAGGCATAGAAAAACCATAAATACCTTGAGGAAAGCACTCTAATCTTGAAGACTGAACCTGCAAAGACAAGTACAACTCAGTGAGCAAAGCCACTAGAAGATTCTTCCTACCTCGTCTCTTTAATATTCTTTTCACACTCCTTTCTACAAATTTCACCCTTTGCTATTCTTTTCCTTTAGGCTTCCATGCTTTCCTTTTTAAATTACTTTTTCATCTATTTGATGTTTGCTCTAGTTCTTTCTTTTCCAGGACATTCTAGGTTATCTTTTTGTTAATACCCAGGTCTAATAATATGCTAGAGGGTCCAAAAACTTATAAAATAACACACATAATGTAAATTTTGCCACAGAGAAGTAATCCTAGGCACATTATCCTCTGTGGGACTGGGGCATGCTTTACTCTGTTGACCTCAGGTTTAAGCTGTCATATCCATGAGCAGCACAGGAGAGTTCCACTGGCAACTTGGGACTCAGAAGAACCAGACCTGCCTAACGATCCAGTATGAACAGAAATAAAATATTATGTTGCCCTCCCATCACTCTTGCCTATAGCTGCTTAGAAAAATTAAAGAAAAATTCGATGAAGTATTGCTTCACAGAACAGCAGAAGAATAACCAACTGCATTTTTCATCTATCAGAACAAAGCTAACTTTACACTTGTACAGTATGAAACAGAAGAAATGGGATTATAACAAACAGATACCTCTGGGACTTACAGTTTCCTTCTCATCTCAGTTGAAAAAAAAATTTAAATCTATTATATTTTGGAAATTCCTTGGGATTACATGAAAAAACACACCTTTCTTCTTATGGGGAATGAGCTTCAAATCAAAAGAGGCACCAGGCCGAACAATCCCCCAGCCCCAGCCACCTCCCGTATCCCGCAGGAGCTGGGCTGGAGCTGAGACACTGCAGAGGCCTCTGCCCACCACCCACATCCGGGCATCCCACCACCAGAACACCGGCCCGGACATTCGGTGCTCCCAAAACAAGAAAGCTCCCACTGGGGAACGCTGCAGCCTCCCACATGGCCAAAGGAAAGCAGCTATCCGCAAGCCCACCTCTGCACGCATGGGCTGTGCCTCTTGTCTGTCAGACGTCCACCTCACCATCTCCTTTAACCGCCCCTCCAGAGCAGAGGGCCGGCATAGCCCCGCAATGCCCATGTCCTCTGCCGTTCCCCAGGCAGGCAGAGCCCGAGCCCTGCCCCACTCTGCCAGGCTGAGAGGCGGGAGGGCTGCGGCCACAGTGCCCGGGCCGCCAGGCCCACTCGCTGGCCACAGGGGACAGGTTCCAGGGGTTATTTATTTCCAGGTATCTTCCCTGACTCAGAAGTAGACCTATCTCAAAAATAAGAGGTGATCTCATATAAAATCTTGGTCAGGTGGGCATGCTGGAAGATGGAGGCCCCCGGGCCTACCGCAAGTTCCACAGCACCAGCAGGGCTGAGGCGAGCTGGCTCCTTCTGCAGCTGCCTGCGCGTTCTAGGTCATATGCACACAGTACTGCCAGAGGATGAATAAGGCCTCAGCAATACTCTGAGAGAATGCAGCAAATTGGAATTGATCTGGATGAGACAGTAAGGAAAAAACAGCTGAAGACTCCAGATGCAGGCCTTGCAGAGCGCTCCTCACGCCCACCCCAGCACTGGCAGCCACGTCCTCATTTTGGTCACCCTGAATTCCAACTCACAGGTAAGTACAGGTTTTTATGTCTGTATTTAGCAAGCAAATCCAAATACAAGCATAACACTTAATTTTTAAATAAAGCACTAACATGGAGGTTCCCACAAAATTTAGAAAACCAATCAAAATCTCTCTAAAACCTATCCTAAAGCATAACCCCGCTTAACAGCAAAGCAAAGCCTTCTGTGAGGTAAATTTTACTCACTACTGAGCAAGTGTTGGGCTGTTCAGCCTCCACATACAGAATCTCTTGAGTCTCAACACAGGAATAACCTTGACTATGAATGAACAAAAGCACATGCTGCATCTCCTGAGGAATGAGGAAATCCACCTCGATTTTTGAAGAGATCACAGTGCAGGCCTCTGGCAGTAGCAAAACTAAAGCCAAAAATACATTGTCATAAAAGCCTTCTGCAAGGGCAGAGAAATCAGCTCATCCTGATGGCTCTTTTATCATCTGGCCTTCACCCACAACAGAAATGGACCTGAACAAAAGACCAAAAATGCCTCCCCACGCAAATTTGGTATCCAAATACTTAGTGGAATTTGGGCCTATAATTCTTTCAGGCTTTATGAAAATCCCCACTGTAATATTTTCCTTTAAACAAATAAAATCATCAACAGTTGTATGCACTTTTTTCCTCATTAGTGGTGGGAAAGTAGAAAGGATTTAAATTCTCAGAACACTGCTTGCTCTGATAGGCAGCAGTAGAGCATAACCCACTGTTCCATGTATATTTTGTTTTCCCCTTGATGTCTGATGTACAGAACTCTCCCAAAGCTACCATCTGTGGGAATGCACAACCAGACATATAAAAATAATGGTGTGCCAAAACATTCACAAGGGGCTCTCAGCAGTGCCTGGGCTCTTAACTCCCATGCAAAGTGGGGACACTTACCTGATATTTTTTAAAAATAGCACCAGTCCTGACTTCAATCTGAATGGTATAAGCACCTCACCATAAAATGGTGAGGATCCCTGAGTTTACACTTAAACATTATTCCCATTTGTGGCTCCTAGCAGAGAGAATGCTTGGAGATCTGGTTTGCAATGTTGAAAAAGATGTGATTTATCTGTTTGGAGATGGACAAAGTGCTGAAAAATGAACGCCACAAAAAAGGGGGTAGTGCGTACTGCAGCAGCAGTGGTGAAACTTTGCAGCAAAAATGATCAGTGTTCTGATACCAGATTCGAGGCAAGCTCTCCTCCACTATTGTCAGGCTGCACGTTTATTTTCATTCTCTACTTACTTCTAGTACAAATCAATCAATCAACCTCCTGTGCTCACAAAGAAGTAAGGAGAACTCCAAATACGAAAGTCTATTCAGCTGAACAAAACCTTGGACACACCAGAAGGAAGGGAAAGAAAGGAATTTCATTTCTCTATTTTTTAACCCAAGAAGGAATTTTGAGGCTGTTTCACTGAACCTAACCAAACTCTCATTTGAAGGTACAGCATTTCCTGAAGCTCTTTACAAAAGAGGATTTGACATCTGTGCAGTTTTACATTTGTCAAAAATTTGAGCAATTCTCTAATGTATGAAAGGCCCTTTTAGGTAGGAGGTGTTCTTAATCCCTTTTGGAAGCGATAGTTAAGATATGGGCAATGTCACGGGTACAGTAAACAAAGAGAACAAGCACATTAAACATAGGTTAGGCTAGAATCAAGGACAGAAAATGTGGATGAGAGAAAAGCATGTATTTCTGCATTGAAAAGCCACAAGGAAGCCCACTGTCATAAGAATATTCACTGACATGCAGCAGGAAGAGTGTAATATTTTGTTGTATCACTAAAAGAAATGAGAAGCACTATGCTTGTATTTTTGTTTCCAACTCTAACAGCACTATGCTTTATTTTCTTGGTCTACATTATTTACTTCTTTGTTCCCCCCAAAGACCAAATAAGCATCATGAATAAAACCACAGTTTTCTGCCTAGCACATCAAATCCTTCACAGATCCCCATAAATTTACAATGTGACCCTATTTAAGCAGAGGACTGCATCTGTCCCTAAAATTGTCCAGATCTTATTGAGTCTGAAAGCATGAAATTCTTGACCAGATCATGATTAACACCTAAGACAAATCTGCTCTGTGTAAAATTTCTAAATATCTTCTTTTCTCGGCGTCAAAAATATTAGAAAGCCCTACAGGACGAAGGGAGGGAATAAAAGGGGACAAATCTAAGGTTTCAATAGTCTCAAAATGTAGACCTGTTTTTTTAAAAAATATTATTTCTGTAGCGTGGAAAATCCTGAAAATGTAGAATTTCCCTGCCAAACAGAAAAGAAATAGAAACCTTGATATTTCTCTTTTGGAAATATTGAAACTGTCTTATTAAATTGCCCTGCTATTGTGAAATCAGCGCACCATTGTTGAGAATACTATTTTGATTTATGTACTATCACACTTAAAAATGAAACAGCTGTGTCAAAACCAACCAACTCCGTCAAGCCAAGCACTAATCAAATGTTGTTGAAAACTGTAGCTTCATTCACAACATCTGTGAGTTCTGTGAAGACTTATTTACCAAATCTGGTATCAGATAATTGTTTGGCAGAACAGCTTTTACATCATAAAGAAAAAAAAATCTGAACAGATAGCAGTCACTCCTCCCCAACTTTCATTCTCAAGCAGATCTACAGAGCTGCAGAAAGACTTGCCTCCTTCACAGATGAGGAAAGCAGACTGAAGAAGCTGCAAAACCCCTTGTCAGGTTGGATTCTCACGTGCAGTATCACCAAACATACATTTCATAAGCAAATCATCATCACACGCTAACTCTGGAAAGGGCTCTGCTTCCCTCAGTTACTCTCAGGCCATTCCACAGCCAAATTTGGATTTTGTGTTCTCTGTAGGCTCTGGTTTAGAACCTCTCTGGAATAAGTGCTGATGCAACAGAGTAAAGTGTTTACTTTATCCAAACCTGTTTACTTTTCAAGTGTACCTGAATCAAGTATATGTGATTTTGTGAGGCATATCAAAAAGGAAAAAATGTCTATAGACTCAGGACCTCCAGGGTTAGGTGTTCAGTTTCAGCTCCTCTTTGCACAAGAGGACAACAGAAAGATGAGTAAACACTATGCAATTCAGCACAAATGACAATCACTACTCAACAATATTTAAAAGTCAATAGCTCAGACAACTGCTAATATCAACCTGTTCCATTAACAGCGGGGAAAAAGTACATGGGTAACCCAGTGTGCTGACTTACTCCCACTATCTCAGAGCAATATTCACCTTTCTCAGAAGTTATTACCACAAAGGAAAAAATACTTCAGAATGACACTGGTACAAGCACTAGCTCGTATCTTTTGTCTTTTTCAAGGGGTCAACTGATCACCTGTAACAAAGCATCCACTTTGCATCCTCTGGCTGAAGCGTCCAAAATCCACCAACTCCCAGCAGGAAGTTTCAAGGGATATTACAGCACCTAGAAGATTAGGGAGGGACTATCAGGACTTCTTGAACTGTCTCACTCATATAATCATCTAAATTCTGCTAAAGAGGAACTCGTCACATGTTGATCCTGTACTAAGCAATATTTTTAATAAATAGCATTTCCACCTAAGCCAATCCCATCACTGGGAATACAGATAACAAGGGGAACACTGGCCATGCACATTTCCCTATCTCCAAATCCAATTTTGGATTTGACTAAATCCAAAATTCAGTCTTTGCTTTAGCTTTTATTTACCAGGTTTCACACATGCTTTGCATTGTTTCAGAATAAAATTCAAGTCCTAATTGCTGCATTCCAGGCTCTGTGTGTGTTATGTCACATAACAGAATACATGAATAATCAAAACAGTTATTAAAAGTATGATTTCTATTATTTTGGTATGAAATCATATTTCAGTATCCCAAGATGAAACTGAAAACGCAGCTCAGACTTGCTGCAAATATTTGTAGCATTTAAACAGTTCCATTCTGTATTTCTTTTTATGGCTTGAACATGGTGATTTTCTCGTTAGTAGTTTACATGTGTTTTATTCCACCAAAAGGTGAAAAACAGCTCTTCAGAACAAATCCTAACCACTCCCTGCTTTGGACTGTACAAAATTAGTAGTCTCGTAGTTAGATTTTTAATCAGTAATACAGCAATTTTCAGGAATATTAGCATTCCTTCACAACTGAACTCACAATATCCATAGGATTCCTCATCCTCTGCATAAGGAATACAGGATGAATCTGGTGCTGCTAGGCCACTCATGCTAAAATTACCATTGGCCCTCACTCTAAAACATGAACCAAAAACACTATCCAAGTTGCTGACAACTCCATGGAAACAGTCAAAAGGGGACAGAAGCATTATTGTTATCCACAGCAAAGCTGAGGAGATTTAAACCAATATTCTGGTATTCTGTGGCTAAAATACCATCTGTCTCTTCTCCACGCAATTATTTCCCTAGAAGTTGGTTGCCGTAACATGATGCATACTGAGAAGAACACCACCAGTGAAAATACAGAGTCCTGCACTATCCTGAAAGGAAATAGGTGGTTTCCAGAATCAATACTTTGCAGAACGAGATGTATGTGGATGCAGACTAGACACAGTATTTAAGAATGGCAGAACCGTCAGGAAAGGGTGAGCTCTATCAGCCTGCCCAGCTCATTGCAAGATGGAGGTCTAAGAACACATTCCAGTGGTTTTGTATTTTGAGCATTGTTCAAGGCGCATTCTTTGTTTACTGAAGAGATGTTTTTGTAAATGTATTTTATGCAAGCAGGGTCACACTCAACCACTACCAGAGACAACATGTACAGCCTGAAAGAGAAACACTGCAGTTCCCAGCATTTACAGGATCAGGCTCTCCTTCCTTTGATTTGAACAAGCCAGAAAAAAAAACAAAACAAAAGAAACATCTTTTATTTCATTGAAATGCATATAAACAAGAAAGCAAACAGTGAGGGGAAGCTCATGCCCCATATATTACTCTTGGTAACCCTTCCTTTTTGTTCTAAGGCCATAACCATAATTATCAATTGTCTTACAGGTATCAGAGAAGGATATTTCACATTCACTACTAAAGATTATCAGGCATTTAAGGCTTCTTTCTGTTTAAAATAAGAGAGTTAACTTGTGAAAGGTTTTGCCATTCTAGCTCAGCTACTGCTGATAAAGGTAGACATTGTAAGCCAATAAAGGTAGATACTGATGTCAGTATGAGTTAAGAAAAACCTGCATTCTTGCCTCCTGCATTCAGTTTAAACACAAATCTCTATGATGAATTTTCTGTTCTGGACATCTTACTTCCAACCAGATCACTAACTTTTGCATTTCCTTATCAGCTTGTAGTCCAATGTAACTTCAAAACATCTATTTTCTTCTCAGAACCTCACATAAATATTGCTCTAATTTCCCATGTTCTGTTATCCCTCTTGCCCATTCCCTCCATTAGCTTGGGAAAAAATCTGAATTTTCCCATTACCAGGGAAGCTTAGCAAAAACTAAGCCAACATGAGTTAGTTTGTCTCTTCACATCAGCTTTACAGCAGAAATGTAAACATGTACATGAATATCATGAATATCAACAAAACAAACCAAATGAAAACATAGGAGGTAACACCATACCTGCTATTGTAAACAACTCCATATAATAACAACATAGCTCTAAGAACAAGAAGAACAGGACTCAACAAATAACCAGCATAAAGCAAAACTCATGTTAAATGTAGAATTTATCCTTACAGTTTAGTATTTAAAAACTAGCCCTGGAAATCACACAATAATCTTTAGCTGAACTGTGCTGCTTTACAAATGGAAGCATCAGCTTCCCAATCAATAGGGGAGCAGTATTCTCCTCCCTTATAAGCAAGCGATTGGATGGATTCTCAGCTGACAAAGATGTAAGCATGAAACACCACCCATTAAACCCAGCTGAGATGCTGATTCGTATGTGGCATGGCAAAGCACAAAAAAAATATTTCATTTAGGACATTCAGGATGCTGTCTTGAACACAAAGATTTCCATTAAGGCTGCACCTGAAACCAGTAAAATACCTTAGGGTAATTTAATAGAGATTTTAATAGGCATTAAGCTATTGTGTATCATTTCAAACCCATTTCCAAGGATAATGCTTACATCTTCATTGAGTTCACGCAGCACAGGCTGTCATGCAGATCACTGCCACTGACTGCATATTTAAGGAAAACAGCAACATGTAGGTCATGCTGTGACCTACAAAAATACACAACACAATTCAAAGGGATCTGCTAACACAGAACCCCACAAGGTCAGTAATACTTACCCCTGGATATGCATGGATGTTCATTAGCTATCAGTTGTGCCACTGAAACACTTCCTGAAAACACTCCGGTAAACTTACAGGTTCATTCTTACAAGCATTTCCAGATTAATTAATACAACTTTTTGTTTAGTTATACGCAACCAAATAGTAACGAACACAATTGTTCTTTCATCTGTAAACTACTCGGTGTTGTTCCAATGTCCCAAATATACTCTACTTATTTAGGACTGCTTATGACTGATTATAATTTCCTATGAGAGAGGAGAAGGGGATGTTACTAAAGGTTACTAAGGTTTGTTTACTAAAGCAGATTCTCCTAACCAATCCTCCAGAAGTGACTGCATCTCATTCTGTCTCACCAATGCACAAAGATGGCATACAGAATCTTGCAGAACCTTAAATATTTATGTACAAGTAAAGACAGTGTAAAAAACCCCTCCGACTTCTCTGTAAGTAACATAACTTTAAGAACAAAAATAACACTCATGTTCATGAAAATAAAAGTGTATATTATTAATACAATTTTAGATCTCTTAAACATTCATTAGTAAAACATTTCTACGCGTAGCCTTCCCCCAAATCAATGCAAAATAGTACAGTATTGGTTGTAATTAATTTATATTTCCTACAGCATTGAGTTCTAAAGATTTTGCATACACCACAGAAATAAATAATGAAAAATATTTCTGCATCCATTTAAAAAAAAAAAAAAAAAAAAAATAATCCAGAAACTCCAGAAACTCTGACTTCACCATTTCTCACGAATTTATTTTCTTACTCATTATTGATTACCCTAAACCACCTGGGACCTCAACAGCTGTTTCTTCTTTTCAGTTTTCATTTCCATGTTATGTAGACCCTTTCCTTACAGTCCATGTAATGTCAGGTTCAACAAATCTTTCCCCTAAACATGTAAGGCCATTATAATAAACAACTTCCACTAAATTCAACAAATTGCTTGACAAATGAAATACAGGTGGTTAAATGGTAACTGAGATATTACCTCCCAGGTGCAGATGTGAGGAGTGCATAAAGTAAAAACAGGAGACAACAGCTGTTCTCAATTAATTAATTCATTTTGTTATTTTTGATAAAATAATCTGAGATAATGTTTTACTTTGTATTATCATTTTTAACATAAAAGAACACTTGGCATGAAATAGCAGCCATTCTAGCTAAGCAATTTTCTCAAGTACATCAGTTTGGTTTATTATTTATCACAGAGGTACATTTCATTCAGAGTTAGAAATGAAACTGTGGTCTATCCAGTCTTCATTTTTATTCCTTATCTGTTGGTGGTTTTTTTAACTGCAAACTAAGAGGATTTCATTATGCAGCTGTGTACTAAAATGTCTGCTGCATTCATTTGCCTCTTTCTGGTTTAACTATGCAGTGTGGATGGTCACATATGTCAGTTCACTTTGCTTCTCCTCTGACAACAGCTGATTCAGTCTATTTAACATAGGGTGCTGGCTGTGATGTCCACGTCATCTTCCAGATAAAACAGATCCCAAAGCTTCCATGTTATGTGACAGTTTCTCAGCTACTCACCAGAGAATCAAACACAGAGCAAGCAAAATGTACAGCATCATTAGATTTTAGTGAGATGAACTGGAAGCCTGCTTTCCTAAAAGTGCTTGCATGTCATTATTTTTCCTTTAAAGTTCACTGGATGTTTTAGAATCCAAACTGCAGGCTGTGATCCACAGTTTTTCTGTCACTTACAGAGAAGCTGTATTTATGCTCACTTAACAGTGTTTGATGTGGATAAGCCGTAGAGCTTTTTCATGACTCTTCCAATGTGCCACTGAATTTTCTATTTAGAGCCCCACCTCCTGGAGCAAAGATTTCTAGTTCTGATATTTTAGAAGAGAAATTCAAATATACCTTAAGGGTACAGAAACTAGAAGCCCTACAAAAATTACATTTTTGTACCCTCATGGATTCTGGATATTGAGAGGTGATGACATAGAATTGTACAGATGCTTTGCACAGCTGTGAATGATTACTAAAGAGAAGGCAGCAGAGAATCCATCTCTGAGAACATACATTTGTTATAATCTGGTAAAGATTGGATCTTCAAGTGATACATATTTCTAGAGGAACTTTGAAGAGGTTACCTGCCAGGAAACTGAGCAAGCTATCGGTTTAGAAACACATATTGCAAACATGCCATTATAAATTCAAGTTGACTAGTTTTTTTTTAAACCAAAAAGAATTGTCTTACAGTCTTGCAACCCCAACATTGCATTGCCATGCACAATGATTAAAGAGAAATCTGATGGAACCCAGAAGATACAAGGAATGACCAACTAGAAAGTGATTCAAAATCCAGGTATCTGGTAAGGGAAACTTTGCTGTCTCACAACTTCACGAAGCAAATAGAAAACACAAAAATTGACCACAATGACAAATTAACATGACTCAGTAGCACGAGGCAAGTTGCAAGCATTTTCAGGCTTCCATAGTTTGATTAAAAAGAAGAGTGGAGGGGAAGAAAAAGAAGTTTTAACTAAAAAATCACTTGGACTTCAACAGCTCACGTTACAGAGTTATACCACCCTCATGACAGTAGACTCCATCACTATACCTCTTTTACAGTTGGAGGACTAATTTCATACATTTTAAAAATCAGAGTATCAATTGACTCAGATGGATGAATAGAAATCAAAGTTGAAAATTATTCTGGGCATCATTTTGCCAGTTATGTTCCATAGCACTTTCTTGACTTGAGCACCCTGAGGCCATATATGCTTTGTAATGACAGAGAAATTATGCAGCATCTTTCCAGCTACATAAAAGGTCTAGCATAACCCAGCACACATTTACAATAGTCTCGCTGGTGAGACCCTCCACTATCTTGGTTGTCCTGCTCTGGACACATGCTTGATGTCCTTCCTGTGCTGAGGCTCCCATGGTGTCTTCTGACGGCCACAGAACCACTTACACAGCACTCCCCTCTTCAAGAATTCCCAGGTAACCACTCTGACTTCACCAATATTACAACCATTCCTGAAGAGCCTCATCACCAGATATTTACCTCCTCAAGCACCAATCTGGACCTGATGTGGTGCCAGCAAAGGTAGCATTTACAGCTCAGCAGGCCTGGATTTGAAATTCATATGTAGAGAAGCAACACAGATCAATAGAAACAAAACCCTTGTCAGAGCAGAAGCAATAAACCTCCCATTACTGCCTGAAAAGACACAAATCATTCTCCTGATGGGCCTCCCAGGCTGCTAGATCAGTATGTGCACCAGTGCAGAATTTGATCCAGTGAATGAGACACTGAAAATGGGACTGAAACATGTCACCTCATGGTGATGCATAGGACAGTATCAGAATGCAAATTCTTCAAAAAACACATCTCGTTCCTTTTTTCCTCACAAGAGTTTAAATTAAACTTTAAAAAATTACACTTCTCTCTGTGCCCAGTCCAGAAGGTATATTCAGCATCCTTTATATACCTGCATTCACAGGAAAAAAAAAAAAAAAAAAAAAAAAAGGGAAGCAGACTACAAATGAGTATTCGGTGCCATAAGGCAGACAGAACGCACGATCTGGCTCTGTCCTGAGTAGCCATAGTGAAATCGAGGGACGGCAGCCCAGCAAAGCGAGAAAACATCGCACCCAAGCGCAGGCGGCACGTCTCCCCGTTTATGGCTGTGAAGAAGGAATGTGTCGCGCGTACAAAGAGCCGCATCCTGCGGGCCCCTGCGTGCAGGAGAACGCCCTCGGGCTGACGCCCGCAGACAGCAGCCCCGGCGCTTCGAAGCACCGGCAGGTGCGTTCCGAGCCCCCCCGCTCCTCCGGGAGCCCCCGGCAGAGCTGCCCCCGCTGCCATCTCACGGAGGCCCAGCCCAGGCTGAGCCGGCCGCAGTGTCCGCACATCGCGTCCATTCCCGGGTCCCGCTCGCCCCCCGCCTTTGTACCCGCCGCACCGCGCTCCGGGCGGGGAGAGATGTGTATAA
>JAAWXA010000026.1:12886411-12922112 GCA_038090715.1 Florisuga fusca
GGGGAGGGCGAGAGGCCTGGCGGCTCGCTGCGGGTGTCGGGCCGGAGACCCCGGCCGGAGCCCTGGCGCCACGAAGCCTCCGCAGCCCCCGGACACGGCGTGGGAACCGCCCCTCAGAAAAGCGGTGTGGGGCTGAGGTCCCCGCAGCTGGCTTCGCACCTGCGGCTGGCAAAAGCCTTTCGGAAGGAAGGAAGGAGCTGCCAGCAGGAGGGTGTAAGGCTGATGCTGACCAGGCCATGAATCTCCCCCGAGAGGTCTCTCACCATGTTCTGCAGAACAAGCCCCAGTCCAGACTGAACGAATCAGAACTGTTTATCCATCTGAATCAACTGCTAAAGCAGTCACATTGCTGCATAGCCCAAACATCAGTGAGGCAGTTGTGCAAGGTGTCCACAGAAGACCCTGCTCAAGGTTCTTCCTCATCTTCATCCCAGGACTGACAGTGATACCCCTGAAGGGAGGGGTAGGCTGAAAATAACGCATCAAGAATTCAAATAATTCTCCTTTTGTAACTTTACAGAGAAGGTAAGTATCACTTTAGACCTGGTCAAATAAGGTGTTAATTTTTCCACAAAAACCAGACTCTTTGTGAACTAAGTGATACAAATGTGGTGGCTTGTTTTTTTTTTCCTAACCACAGCAACATGCAGGGGGAAAAGCAAAACAAAAAACATCTGTAGAAACTAAGAGTTTGAGTGCTGGACTTGCAGGTTATCTCCATTCTACAATGTTTCTTGGTCAGTGACAAAACCTGAACACATTTAGTGACAAAGGCTGAATTTTGAGTCCTCCATCCTGAATGCCAAATTTCATCAGAATCCCTGTTTAATATGTAGTTGTTAGGCCTTAATTTTGTGCCAGGTTTAGTGCCAAATCTTTACGTCTTTCAGAAAAGAAGGCAACCCAGAACTAGAAGCAGAGGTCTTCAAGAGACTGGCACTGTGTGCCTGACTCGCAGCTGACCAGTTTGTTGTGGCCTCATCTTCTCACATTTACCCTCCAGCCTGTGTCCATGCTTGGGATTGCCCCAACCCCATTGCAGGACCTTGCACTTGGCACTGTTAAACTTCATGATGTTCACGTGGGCCCTCTCAAGTCCATAAAATCTTTCTGGATGTCACACCTTCTTTCTGGAGTATCAACCACCGCACTCAGCTTGAGCGTTTGCTTGGGTGGGTGCACTTAATCCCACTGTCCCTGTACCTGACAAAGATGTTGAATAATACTTGGTACTGGCACTGATATGAGGGACACAGGCAGACTGCTGGTCAGTAACCTGTTTGGCTGGGACTCACTACCATAATAAGTTCTACACTTTTCTTAAACATCATTGCTGCTTATTTTTTAATCATCACCCTCCTTACCCTATGTACATACCTGTGTGTTCCAACAGCAGCCCCAAGTGGGATAGGCCAGCAACCAGGAGAAACCCAAACTATGTAGATAACTTAGATTCATGGTTGAGACTGAACAAGATACCCAAGGTTAGACATGAATACCAAGGAGAGTGAAGGTCATGGGCAGAGACCAGAGAATCTGAAAAAGTACTTGAGCAAACTCATCAAAAGCATACACATAGGTTCCACTAGCAAAGTTTAAGCAAGTAGGAACAGGATAAGACCACTTCCATAGTTTCTGTTTTAGGCAAGTGTATCCAGGGACAATGTCCTCTGGTTTATGTTAACCTGCTCACTTACAGTTACAGCTGTAGTATATGGGCATACAAGTGTGTCCTGAAATTCACACTCAACCTTACTCCAGGCTGCACACTAGAAAAGGAGCAAGAGGCCCTGACCACGAGATGTGGTAATCCTTACCAAAATGATCCATTTACAGTACATCCAATTTAATTTGCTACAGTGTACATGAAAGCTGCACCATTAAGAAGCCCATGGACAGTAACTTAACAATTATTTTTTTAATTGTGCTATATCACTGGCTGCTTTTCTATTGAAAGCCAAAGTATATCAGATCCACAGGCAGAACAGCAAACAGCTGTCAGCTGTGGCTACCTGGACTTCCTCTGACACTTTAGTCCTTCGTAACAGACATGGCACCTCTATCTAAGTGCTTGTGTCTGCTCCCTTAGTGGAACATCATTTGTGTAGTTCAAGACAAGCAAAAGTCCTGAAGTAGTAAGGCAGGTAACAGTTTCTGATGCAAGCAGCAGTGATACCCACTGAGAGGTTATCCAAAGAAGTCTAGTAAAGACCAGAGGTAACAGGGCACAATAAAACTTCAAATATATTTTAACTCAAGTAGACAAGCTCTTCCCAATCCCTCAAGAGAGGTCCTGTGTTCTGGAACATGTCTGCCCTCTGACTGGAATGACTTGGTGAGAAGTACAGCAGGTTCTTACATCTTTCATGCAGACTGCACCTTTGCCTGATGGGGCATATCTGTCTTCAGTTGTGGGCTCTAGTGGCTCCTACCTTTCACATGAAGGCAACAATGGATGTAGAAATTTCACTGGAAAGAAATAAGTGGTTGCAAGCCCCATCTGCCATGTCACATTCAGTGCACAGGTTAGAGGTAGCAGCATTGTTCATGGTGTTACAGAGGACAGATTGAGTGGGGAGACACGACGCGTGGGAGTGTTGTTGGCTGACAGTGATGCTGGGAGGAAAAAGGGAGCAGCAATATCTGTGGATGAAGTTTCTCCTTGGTTGCGAAGCTGTAAGATCTGCCGCAGCAAGGCCTTTCCTTCTTCTCTAGTCTGAAAAAACAATTTGTTAAAAAAAAAAAAAAAAGTAATACATACACCTATGGATGACTGGTTTCTGGTCAAATTCAGTATTTAAGCACTGTAAATTATAATAGTTTGTCATTCTGTAAGACTGCAACCTATAAAAACCGTCCTCATTACTTCTTATTTCTGCTATTTAGAAGCGTTAGGGTATGTCACTTTTTTTAAAGGTCTGTCTTAATTTTACTCACCTGATTTGCATATTACTTAGCTATTCCAGACAGTGTTGCCATCAGCCAATGAAGCTGTCTAAATATTCCAGTAAATATAGATTGGAAAAATTTTAAACAAGATGAATTGGGCTTCTCCAGAGTTCCAGACAGCTGTTAAGGATAGACCAAACATCCTGCACTCATGGCTAGTGCCTACCACTAGGCTGCAGTTAAAAACTGAAGATGCCTACTCACAGATACAGAATATCTCGATAAAGTGTCACACACAAAACACAAGTATGACTGTCCAGTCTATGCACAGAAGATGAGAAAAAACGTTATGTGCCATCACGACATAGTGTGTGGGAGCCTGTGCCCATTTAAGCACCTCCTCACCACCAAGATTTTCAGCAGTCTTAAGATTGCCATGTGTAGCCTCATATCCTTTTATGCAACAAACACCAATGTGACATGATTCAACTTCACTACCCACATCATAATCAGTTTTTTAATCAATCCTAAGCAGCATTAGTGGTCAGGTATCCAACACCACCACTCGTGATGTGACCTGTGTGGCAGACAGCCCTTATTTCTTCAATAAAGGATTCCTTCTGCTCCTGGTGGAGTCAAGATTAAGGTTACAGATCCCATAAGAAAGACACACCAAAGACTGTACCACTACTCACATCATTGAATGCACAGCATTTCTGAGCACACGCTGAGGCTTCATCCCAGAGCTTACACTTGAAGTAGTATTGGGCCAGGTAACGGAAGGCTGTGCTGACCTCCAGGTGCTCCACTATCTCCTACAGTGAGTGGGGTAAAACCCATCAACTTTGAGTGCCTTCCAAAGTAGTTCTACACCATGCTTACTTCTCCTTTTATTCCAAAGATATCATCTTACCCCACAGGAATAGATATCCTGGATGTACTTGATATAGCACTGAGCTGCCTGTTCAGATTCATTCAGCTGTTCGTGCAGCCTAGAAAAGGAGAAAAACGAGCCACTGGGACATGACTGTTCTCTGAAAGACCATCCTCATCTATGAGAAAGTCCCTGCTCACCCTGACCTGGACTAAAGCCAGGTCTTCTCCTTCAGGCTTTGCAAGACATGCACCATGAACTGCTTCTCACAGAAAAAGATGATCCAGGTTGAGAACACTTACATTACCAGGAAGGGAGCCAGATACTAACTGCTAGAGGCAGTGACAACCAGAGCAGGGACGTTTGCTTACTCTGGCAAATTTTAAAGCTTTTAACAAGACCTTTGCCATCTTATTTACTGGCTATTTCCTACTGTGCTCCTTCTTTCCCTGCTACATCCCAGAAGTCTTTGCACAGCAACTTCACCTTTCACTTGTCTGTTTCCTTCCTCTTCACTCTATATTATTTTAACCCCACCAAAAATCAGTGCCGATTTCAGTGTTCACATTAGACCCCTTCCCAATGTCACAACATATAGTGTGGGAGAAAAAAAATCTACAATTTTTTACATCATCTACTATTGAAGCTTGCTTTAAGTTTCAATACAACAGTTTCTAGCACTGCCTGCTCAGGATTCAGAGGTCCCTTGCAACCCACCTTATGCTACCATTCCTTCTAGTTACCCAAGAAAAACTTAAAGCTAAAGCCGGACACCTGAATTTGCAATCACTACAGACTGAAAGATACCAGCTGTTACACAGCTCCAAAAGTAATACTACCGAAGGGCACTTCCACTTCTTTCAGCATTGCATAATTAGGTGTCAAATGCTAGTTGCATTTAACACAGTAGAGACAGTTCAGTTATAATCCATACTCACTTGGCTAGTTTCACCAGTGCCATTTTCTCCACATCTCCCACAGCATAAGCTCTCCAATAGCACTGTCAAGGAAGGGGAAAGTCAGTCAAGCACATGCAAAAATTACTCCAGTTCATGACTCAGGCAAGCAAGTTAAAAACAGAAAACAACACTCTTCCAGCAAGGGGACATGCATCATGTCTAGACAGCTCCATTTACCAGCTGCTCAAGTTATGTGTGGGAGCACAACTCCCTCAATTCTAACTGCCACAGAAATGGTTTCAAGAATTTTCTAACAACATGGTGTACACTTTTCCTGCAGCACCAGCTACACAGTTTTGCTGTGACTCCACCTGGTGTCCTGGGAGACACTCATGTTTAGTCCACACATCAGCTCTAACTTACCTTTTTAGCTTCCACCAACTGATTGAGTTTCTCATAGCATTCTCCTAGAGCAACCAGCATACGAGAATCATTTGGTCTGCAAGAAAAGCAATTCCTAACTGTAGCTCAATGGACAGCAAGCTGGTCTCAGGGAGCAGTGGGGTGATGGGAAAAAAAGTAAAATCAACACCTGGCAGCATCCATCACCCTTATATAAAACATCATTATGCTCCTGATCAGAGTTCCTCAGCATTTAACTGACAAAAGATTTGGTAACAGTTAACTAACACAACTGAAAGAATTTGAAATAGGGAGACTGCATAAACCACACAGCACTGGTATTTCCCTCCTCAACTTAATTCCTGCATGAAGATTCCTTAGCTAGCAGCAAGCACATCAGAGTGAACACCAATAAACACGGCAACTGTTCTCAACTCTACCTGAGTTGGTGCGCCCGTCGGTAGTAATAGAGACAATAAAATGGCATTTTCAGGATTTCGTAGGTTTGCCCCAAGCCATACCACGCTCTGTAGTCCCTTTTATTCACCTCTATTGCATGTCTGCCAAGGAACAGGAGATGAACTAATCAGAAAGCAGTCAGGATCAACACCAAGACAGAATTCAGCAAAAGACTAATAAAAAATAGAAGACGGTACTTCAATCTTTACGTCTGCAGCCTTTTGTGCAATACATGAGTGATACCTATAAGCTTGGATAGCTGCAGATGTGTTCTTCATTTCCATATACTCATGTCCCATGAGTGTCCAGGCTCCAAGATACCGAGGGTTCAGTTTCAAGGCCCTCTGGAAATACAGTGCTGCTTTCTCATGCTGGGAACGCAAGCTATAATAATTCCCTAAAGCAAAAGTAAAAAATAATTAAAAAACCCAAAACAAAACAAAAAAAAAATCCACCCCTCTGGTCTTAAAACTTAAGTCATAATCTAACAAATAATTCCCTGGTTCTGACACACAATTATTTCCACTGACATTTCAAGACTATAAATAAAGGGATCTTCATGGGCCTTCATAATGATTTCTTCAACTTCCTTCTGCACTGGCAGTCTTACAGCAGCTCTTGCAGAAATGAGGGAAAAGGGTACCTTGTAATTCGGTCTGCTTTTTAGGGTGCCTAAAACTACATTCACCAATGGTTTTGATAGCCTCACAGGGCAATCTTTTTCACAACTGTTCCTAATATTTCCTCCTACAGCCTTGCAGTGTAATGAGAACACGACAAATTTGCTCTCACCAATTACACAGCAGGTCTCAACGCGATACTTGTCTATCTCACACAGGTTGTGAGCCAGGTAGCTCAGTTCAGGCTTCATGCTCTAGTGAAACAAAATAAATTAAAGTGATGAGAGAAGAAGCATGTTAGTCTCAAATTGCATTAGTTTCAAAATGCCTTAGCAACGCGTTTACTGCATCTATTTCATGGCCTTGGGAAGCAAAAGGCAGAGGCTGAAAGCCTATATTGAGAGAGGCTTGACAACACCAGCTGCTTTATCAGTGTGTAACATACCCCTGGTAAATACCACAATTGTGGACGGGCAAGAGAAATAACACTTACCCTTACATACAGCAAGTTGGAGAAAGTGTCCATGTTCTCTATCCTGAAAGGATCTTGTTTCCTTAGCTCATTAAAGATGGATAAAGCTTTGTCAATATCTGCAGAAACAACAGCAGATAATAGAACAAGAATTAAAAATGACAATTTTGCATTACAAGGCTCATTCCTAGTTAGTTGTGACTGACCTCGGATATTGTGGTAGGCAACTGCAATCTGAGAGATGATGTACGTGCTTTTGGAAAATCCTGCATCAATGAGACTCTGATACTTCTGCAGAGCCTCCTCTATCAGCTGCAGCTCTGTATAAATATGTGCAAGAAAGAATTCTTTCATCCATGTATCTGGCAAGGACAGGAACTTCAGCTAGCAAGAATCAAAGAAGAGGAAGAGATGACAATCAGTAGTATTCTAACAGACACCTGGGGCAAAGAATCCATTATCTTCCCTCCCATGATCTAGCAGAAGGTCTGGAGGTAGGAGGCTTTCCTGCAATCACTTCCTTAAACCATAACACCAGCTACAAAAGAGCAGTATTAGGACCAAGAATCAGTATCAGGTTCTTTCAAAGGAGAGACTAAATAATGTCTATAAATTGAGAATATTGAAAGAAGGAGCATTAAGACATCCAATCTACAAAGCAGAACAACGTGGATCACATAGTTCTATTTAGTCACTCACAACCTATTCTCATGGCTGCATAAAGGAAAATAATCTATTTTGGTTTTATATCCAAGTTCAATTACTTGATACAGTTCATCTCATATGTGCACCTTTGCATTTGACAAATCAAACACCTACAGTAGTGTTCTAGTTTTAAAAGCAGAGCTTCTATATATCCTATCGGGCAACCAAAATTTCTCAGCAATTGTGGAACTACAACAGAACACATGAATTAGCCAGCCATTCCTTGAACCATTTTGTGGGTGACTGATAAGAAACCAGCCCTGCCTGTATAAGCATTCTCAAGCTACAGACTGACAAGCAACTGAAGAAAAAGAGGCTTTGACAACATAACTTAAAGTCTTGGATTGCCTTGCCTGATAGAGCGGCACAGAATAAAGCAGTGGGTAACACCAGTATTGTGGCAACTGAACCACTGGTTACTGAATCAGGTTAAACTCTGTTATTTGTGACCACACCCTGGTCATCTCCCAAGTTTTACCATCTCTTTATCCGTAATCAAGTTGCAAAGTTCCAGCCAGGCTCCCCAGTGCAAAGGTAAGACATGGGCAGCTTCAACAAATACATCTATTGCTTCTTTCACCAGGTCCAGCTTCCGCAGCACCACTCCATACCTGTAAAGAAAAGTTACCAAGTTAATCAGAGTCTTAATACTCTGCACATCCACACACATACATGTGAACATACAAGACACTTACAGATAAAGGCCAAACCCATCCAGCTCCCGTGCCTTGTGTTTCTTGCTGAGCTCAACTCTCAGTTCTCGTAGAGCTTCATTTTTCACCTGTCCTTTTTCCAGAGGTCCTGGAGGAAAAGAAGGTCAAACAGCTCGTTTCCAGTCACGATTCTTATAACAGCAACTGTGAAGTCTAGGGTATATTCAGACTCATCACTGACATGACCTGAAGGCTTTCCAGCCTGTGATTATTTTCCTCTTTTTACAAAAGAATCAGTTAGTGTGATCAC
The DNA here is from genome assembly GCA_038090715.1 of Florisuga fusca. Classification (NCBI taxonomy): domain Eukaryota; kingdom Metazoa; phylum Chordata; class Aves; order Apodiformes; family Trochilidae; genus Florisuga; species Florisuga fusca. The sequence continues at coordinate 12,894,695 of JAAWXA010000026.1, forward strand.
CTCCTTTAACAGAAGAACCAATTGATGACAATCTGTAACCTGCACTAATGCAATGAACTGAGAAAGAATGAAAGAAATCATGTTACAGCACACTGTTATCCAACAAGTGAGGAAAAAGCCATAAAACCCAGATGATTTACATGAAGAGGCATTACTGTAAGCTTAATTATATTGTCTTGTGTTCCCTGACATCAGAGACTTACCCAAACTATCCACTGTCTCGTCATCTTTCTTCTTTTCCCCTGACTGTGGAGAAGAGGAAAACCAAGGTTACATTACAGTATGAAACTCCTCTAACACTAGGATCAGGATGCAAATTGAGTTCTCTCGAATGTCCCAGTTCTAAGAACACCCCTATCTCCCTTTCCCCAAAACATACAATTTAGACTTCTGGGTGGTCATTTGGAGAAGAACAGGAAAAAAATAAGGCATGCCCAGTATGAGAAGGACTTCTCCTTCCATCTTACCAGGTATCTGGAGTACATATACAAGAAGTAAGCTTTCTGACTCTTGCAGCCTCGCAGGAAATAGGCAGCCCTGTCATATTCCTTTAGATCAAAGTAAGACTTGGCTAACGTGTAGGCATCCAGATCACGAGCATCCTCCTGCAGGGACACAGAAGGGTTTTCAGACCTCAGGAGCTCCAGCACACTTCAGGAAAATCACCTAGTTACACACATATCAAGGAGGCTGTTCTGAAGCTAAAAACATGGTTTAGCCACCCTCAGAGATGGTTTGAGTACCATTGAAAAAGTCATCCACTCCCTCATGTGATGGGATTCCTAGTTCTCAAATAATGAGTAGACTAATTAGAAACACTTAACCCAGATTCCAGAAAACACACTGCAGCATGCTGCCAGAAGGCAGGAACTGTGCTCAGTGAGTGTGAATGGCCATAAGTAAGAAACCAACTCAGGAATTCCATGTCACACATAAATAACCCACTAACTTAAATGCATTTTATTAGCAACTGTGACTTGAAATGCATTCAGAATGTGTTAAACTGCCATCAGATAACACCCAGAAGCCCTCCCGTGCACCTGCAGAGGTGGAGATGGAGATACAGTTTCTTTCTCGTGTCCTGGAGCAGCACAAGTTTAATGGCACAACGTAATTTGTATACACTAAATTGTGGTCTTGGGGAAGACGAGTGAAAATTAAAATTAAGTAGCACGACTTCCAGATTTGGTTACACAGCAGCCCCAAGGCAGCACGGCAGCTCAGGGATCAGCACGGAGGGGGGGGTCCTGCACACGCCTTTCGGGAAATCGCTACCGCCCTTCGGCAGCAGCGGACGGGACCAAACCATCTCGCGGGCCCGCAGCACTCCCAGCTCCCACCACGGCCGCACCATGAGCGGCAGCAGCGGCCTCACCTCCCTCCCCGCCTGAAATGTCAGCTTTCCTCTTCACAGAAGGGATGGCAGCGACCTCCCTTCGCCGGCATNGCTGAAAAAAATCCCGAGAAAGGTGAAAGGCATCTTGAATAGGTCCTCACACCACCCTCCCCCTCCCCGCCGCGCTCACCACTTCCCGCTGTGCTGCAGCCCACGCTCCCGGCTCCGCTCCGCCACACTCAGCAGCTGCTTCTTGATCTCCCGCAGGTCCGAGAAGTCGCCGCTCCCCAGCCCCGCCGCCGCTCCCGCCGCCGCCATCCCGTCCGTACGCAGCCAATCGCAGCCACCCACACTGAGGGCCTGCCACTCCCTAGACGGAGCCTTCTCATTGGGCGGCCTCCGAGTGCCTCGGAACCAGTCAGAGGAGGCGCGCTGAAGCCTTGACGCCTGATTGGTCAGTTGTCCCGTGACGCGTTCTCACCGCGCGTATCGGTATCGGTATCGGTATCGGTATCGGTACCGGTATCGGTACCGGTATCGGTACCGGTACCGGTACCGGCGGTGGCCCGGCCCGGCCCGGCCCGCTCCGCTCCTGTGCCGCTCCGGGTTGTCCTGCCGTCCCTGCGGCCCTCTTCGTCCCTGTGGCCTGTCCCGCGTTTCGGGTCTGTGTGCGGTTCCGGGGCCTGCGGCCTGAGGGGGGGGGCGGCTCCCAGGCCTCCTCCGAGACCGTGTTCCCTGGGTGCCCTGTCTGGGAAGTGCCTGCTCTTGGAGCAGGGATTACCGCAAAGCGAGGCTGAACGGCAGCCATTTAAATGTTCCCTGCGGGTGCCATCCTCTCCTCCCCTTTTCCTCATCATTGCCGCTTTTTTTTTTTTTTTCTTCCCCCCTTGCAAGGTTTGCGCCTCCGCCCTGCGTGCTGTCTGAGCACCACTGTGTGGGCTCTGTGCCTGTCCACTGGAGTCGCCTTTCTTTAACAGATGTCAACACTGAGATGCAAAAGTTGGGGTTTTTTGTGGGGTTTTTTTTGGTGTGGTTTTTTTTTTTTTTTTTTTTTTTTTGGCTACAAAGTGAGAAGAAACAACTACAGAAACATAGGGGAAAGACCTTTCAGAGAAGTCAGAGAAAGTCAGTGCTGGCAGACTGTTGCGAGAGCCTTCCCCCAGTTAGCAGCACCTGGAAATCTCATTCACGACCGACTTAGACATTCTGCTGGTAGCAGAAATACTCGTTACGTCTGTCTGACACCTTCCATGAGGTTCTAGTCCTAGAGGTCATCTATCTCCAGTTTTGTGCCACCTGGTGTTGCGTGCTGTTTCCTTGTCTGGAAGCCGACAGTATGCTTGACGTGTTTCGTGAGGTTTCAGTTGCAACTGTTCAGCAGAAGGTGGCGTTTGGGCTCTTTCATGAAGCAGCAAGAGAAGATGAAAGGGTACTTAAATGTGCCTAAGACACAGTAATTCAATTTCTCAAGACTTGCTTCATAAAGAGAACTCGTAATTCCTCCTGTCATTCCATTGTGTAATAGATGTGTCCTTTAAATGACACCCGGAGCTGGCTTTTAGAGCAGGGGACTAATTAAATCCTCTGTGCATAAAAACTAATAATGTCTTGGGGAGGTACAGATTAACTTAGCTGCACTAAGTGAGTGCTGTTGGAAGAGCAGGGGGTTGTTGGCCATGTCATTGCACAGCTACCTGGAGGAGCCTGGCTCTGGCCCCTCACACATGTTAACAAAAGCAGTGAAGGTCAGTGTGGGTGTTTCGGAGAGAATTATGTCCATCCTACAGATGGGTTGTGTAGATACAGGTGCTTTAAAAGGATTTTTTTATTTTTTCAGAGTTATCATCTTCAAATGTACAGCTCAATGAAATCCAGCCTATGTGTCTTTTACCAATTCAAGTGTCTTGCCAATAGAGGGAATTTTGTCTGTGGAGAGAGAAAATCCAGACTTCTGCAGTACCTGCATTTAACTTCTTCATTATGATGCTATTAAACTGTGCTTTTCACCTTGTTTAAAATCAGCTGTGATTGCACATTCTTTTATAATTTTACACTGATAAATTTGCTGTGATAAGAACTTATTTTCTTCTGTTGGTTGTGTTGTCTATTTAGCACAGTTAATGCAGCTCCTGCTTTTTCGTGTTGTACAGCCTGCCAGGACATCATTGAGGTTAGAGCTTGGAAACCACGTGACTCAAAAGATGTGAAGGAAACCATTTATGCTTGATTTACATTGAGAATGAAGAATGAATTCTCACAATCTGTGGATACTCTCAGAAGACAGGAGATTTCCTGTCAAAAGTGGAGAAGTTTACCCAGAAATTTTTATCAGCCCTGACACAGTTGTTGAGTTCCCAAGCATGGGATTTTATTTGTTGAAGGGGTCTCTTTTCAAACTTCTAATCCCATGGAGACAAGCTTTTCTTTCCCATTCCTTTATGATAGGGCCTTGGTGAAATATAAGTTTTTGGCTTTTCTGACAGGAACTCCTTTTGCTGCCCTGGTTGTTGCAGCAGCAGAAGTGGCAGTCTGACTCCAGTCCCAGTAGTTTTGGAGGTGATTACTGGCAGAGTCATTAAGTTGTTTCAGGTCTTGTAAGTCTCTGAGGCACAAGACAGGTCTCTGAGTGGACAAAGAGGGCACACTGCATAAACATGGAAAAAATGCAGACCCACCAGAGGAGGAAGAATTGTTTAGTATAAACTGGAGGTCTGACAAACAATATGAAATTAAGAATGTTATGAAAAAAAGCAGAACAAAGCTTCCTAGTGAGGTGCACTAGTGTGGACAGTGATCTTGTAGGGACAAAAATAGATACTTTGTGCTTTGGGACACTTAAAATGCACTGAAAAATGGAATGTTAGGGTTTGCAGTCTGAGCAGAATGGAAGGGGTGGCTTTTAAGATGATTTTCCCATCTTCAGTTTCTGATTTCCCCACCCCCATTATTTCTTCATGTGTATACCAATTATTAATTGTGTAATCCATATGTACTGTATAACAGTATATGTATTTTGCATAACAGAAATAAGGAGCCATTTATTAATTATGGTGAGTTGAGTGCAAGATACCTCATGTGGCAGAGCTGGATTATAGTCCACAGTCACAGTGCTGACCTATACAATCTGAAATGTCTGGTGGCCAGAGAGTGTGTTAACATGAGTAATGGAGCACAGAATGTCATCTTTTCTCCTGGCTGTTTGATGCAGTGCTATCTACCCCATGCCCTTAGGCAACAAGCAGTGATAGAGTACACTGCAGGGAAAGTTTGTAACTGCCCTGATTGAAAACAGGCATGGCTGAGACAGTAAGGTAATTCACTGCAACAGCTGTTTTCTTTTATTTTAATCAGAATTTAAGTGACAGGTCCAGTGCAGGTAGTCCTGGAAAGCACGTAGTCCTTGTCTAAAAAAATCTTAGCCTCCACAGCAAGGCAGCAGGCTTTCAAACCTCACCTGGGCATCTGTGTTGTGTGATGGGGATTACCTTTGTGTCCAGGGGAACTTGGGGCTGTGGTAGCCAACGTGTTTAATGTGGCTGTGGCAGAATCTCCTCCGGCCCTTGAGACATTGCCACGGGGGCCAGGCTAAGCAGCTGGATTTCATACTGCACCAGATGAGTTGTGGGTATATGTTCTTTTCTGCTTTTCTGCTCTGCAAGGGCTGAAAACCGTCTTGTGACCCAGAAGCTGATGTGAGAGTTAGAACTGTTGAATTCCTTGTGCACAGTGTGTCCAGAATTGAAATGGGGAACATTTCAAAGCTGAATAATGTGTTAAGGTGCAATTTGGAAATCTTTAACTTTCATCCCTAACAACAATTTCATCAGTATCTGAAGGAACTTCTCCTCTGATTCACAGCAGATAGCTGTCCTTTCCACACTTGATTGCCTGAATTCCAGTAAATCAGCCTATGACTCAAGTAATTATGACATAAGACTAAGCTTTTGTGTGTTGTCAGTAGTGTCTTTTTTCCTCTTTTGCTCAGGTCTGAAATGCTTTCTTGGGAGACTAATTGAGATGAGGTGACATAAAATGCCTCTGAGGACCCTGGAGTCATGCAGCAAGAGTGTTTACTGTGCCTGAATCACTTCTTCATATCGGAGAAATCCATTGACTCATGCCATCTGTTTTCTGATTTGAAGATATTTTATTTAATTGCAGCTTCTGATGAGTTTGAGTATCAGTTATGCATGCATAACTATCCCAGGAGCTCTGAGGAAACCAGCATGCACCGTTTGCTTAGCACATTGCCCACTAAGACCCCTGGGTATCACAGTGAAACTGTAAAGAACTTGCAAGTTCTTAAGGACTCTGTCGTTCAAGAGCCTTCAGATTGCAGCTAAACTGCAGTTCCTGACTTAATGGAGAATGGACTTGCCTTTTCTTGAAGAGATCAAGACAGTTGTTTTAGCCCATCTTCAAAAAATGATGGTTTGGCTGAACGGTAAGAACTCGATTAGATTTATTGGGGTACATTTAGTCTGCTGCTGTGCATCCTGGAGGTCACTGAGGAGAAGAAGACCAGAACTCAGTGTATTGTCTCCAGTCTCTTCTTGCAAGTGAGCAGCAGGAAATCTGTGACTATTGAGCAGCCCACTCAGCACTGAGGCACTGCAGCACTGGCACTGCCCCCTGACAGGTGTCCGTGCTGTATGCTAAAAGGTTGGTCCTACACCTGCCATCCTTCTTGTGATGCTATTGATTGTACACTTAGATGGCAGTGAAAGATCTAATTGGGCTGAAGGTCCATTGTTTTTTTCATGAGGCTGCTGGAGTCAATGTAAGAGTGAAGGAAGTGAAGACAGCACTGCCTCCTTCATTACTGGTGAAAGTTTATGCTGGAAGTAGAAGCTATTGATACACGATTTTTCTCCCTTTACCCTAGGAACTGAACATGGAAGTAAAACAGTGGTCAAAGCTGCTGGTAGGTTCCTTGTGCATCACAGCCTAGTGTAGATTTCCAATGTTAGAAAACTTCTAAGTGTTCTTTCTGCAAATCTTCATCTGTACTTGGTCTGTCCAGGCGTTTTTTCCCCTTTTCTCACTATACCTGCTTTGCATTTGAGAAGAGGATTTTTATGGTGATCAGCAATCCATTACTGCTTTTTAAGGCAGCAGCATTTTACACAAATTGGAGCAGTAATTGCGACCTTACAAAATAACTACACGATCAGTCCCCATAGCACCTCCTGATCGTAAGAGGGACTTGTGGTTGCTCGGTGCATCACAAAATCAGAATGCTCAGTAGCATTTCCATTTTGCATCCGAGAGGGTATATTTGATGGGAAGGATGTCATCATCAGGTTGATCTTTTTAAATTAACCACAGTATTTCTCTAATGTTCTTTTGAACCTTAATGTTGATTAATGTTTTCATAAAATCATGGTATCATTGTGGTTGGAAAAGACCTTTAAGATCAAGTCCAATCATTCCCTCAGCCCAGCCAAGGCCACCACTGCCCCATGTCCCTCAGCACCACATCTCCAGGGCTTTGAAACCCCTCCAGGGATGGGGACTCCAGCCCTGCCCTGGGCAGCCTGGCCCAGGCCCTGACAATCCTTTCTGGGAAGAAATTTTTCCCAGTCTCCAATCTAAACCTCTGCTGGTAGAATTTGAGGTCAGTTGTGCTTATCCTGTTGCTTGTTACTAGGGAGAGGAGGCTGACCCCCCACTTCTCTACAACATCCCTTCAGGTGGTTGTAGGAGAACAAGAAGCTTTCTTTGGGCATCCTGTACCAGTTCTCAGTCACCCTCACATTGAAAGTATTTCCAGATGTTCAGAGGCAACCTCCTGTGTTTCAGCTTGTGCCCAATGCCTGTGTAGTGCCTGTCACTGGGCACTACAGAAAAGAGTCTGGCTCCATCCTCCATGCAGGTACCCCTTCAGGTTTGTGTACACAGTGATAAGACCAAGCCTTCTCCAGGCTGATTCAAAGAGTCCCAGCTCTCTCAGCCTTTCCTGATAGGAGAGATGCTCTAGTCCCTTTGCCTTGGTGGCCCTTTGTGGGACTCTCTCCAGTATGTCCATGTGTCTCCTGTCCTGGAGAGCCCAGAACTCTATGCAGCACTCCAGGGGTGGCCTCACCAATGCTAGGTAGTGGGGGAGGATGACCTCTGACCAGCTGACAGTGCTCTCCTTAGTGCAGCCCAGGATACCGTTGGTCCTCTGTGTAGCAAGGGCACTGTTGGCTCATGTCCAGCGTGGTGTCCACCAAGACCCTTGCTGGTTTTTGTCAAGTGGCTTTCCAGCCAAGTGACCCCCAGCATATACTGGTGCACACATTAAGAAAGCAATTTTTTTTCTATTTCGTAAGTGTGGTGTTAGAACAGCATTAAGAATATGTCTTAACAGGGTAGGCTATACTGTGGTGGTGAAAAAACAAATTTTAATTAGCTTTCCAGTATAGTTTTGGTGTCCTCTCAGATCTGATGAGATCTTCTGGAACTTAGTGATTTCCAAGCCTTGCTCAAGTGAAAGGTTTCTGAGGACATTGTGAATATCCAAGTAAACAGCAAGGCTGGATTATGGGGCTTTTATTACCTGTGCTAATTAGATTAAAATTCCGATCCTGTTAACAGAGCTGTAACAAATCAAATGGAAGATAAAGTAGTGTACATGTAGACTCCTGCCATGTGGATGAATTGCTGCAGAAATGGTTTCTGCTGTCACTGGATCTGATACAAATGCAAAATTTATTTCCTTGATGTAACTGTGTATCATATTAGACATCCTGAGGAAAATGAAGTTAAATATTACTAAACTATATTCTGCACATAATTTACTTTATTTTCTTTAATTGAGAGTGATGCTGTTATGAAACAGGTTTTAGTACATCTAAGTTGTCTGGTGCTAGCTGTATTATGATGTATTAAAAAGTCCAAGAGACCCAGTAGTGACTTCTGTGATATAGCTGGTATCCAGTTAATTTTCCACAGGTCAGCAGACACTAGGATATTAAGGACCTGCAGTTTAACTGGTGGTTTAACTCCCACACTGATGGGTTGCATGTTAGCTTGAGCTGCTGAAGTACTTAAAAATTTCTGTAACCCATGCTTTTGAACTGTTTCTGAGAGAGTTTTATGAATTTTCTCTAGATGCTCAGTTTGTTAAATTGTTTCAAACATACATACAGCATGTATGTATGTCTCTTCTCCTCCCTTTTAAGAACTATAAAAACCTCATAAACCCCACTAGATTCATGTAATGGAAATGCAATATAAGGGAATTCATGGGATGTATTTAATGAAGGAGATTACTTTGTTTTTCTTACCACCGTGAAAAGTTCAGATGGCTCCCTATCATCATGGAGTCCATATTAAAATGCAACATTATGAAAATTTCTGGTGACTGTCTTGGTTCAAGAAAGGAAAATACCACTATATAGATTTACTGACAGTGGTAGATGATTTAGTGCTTATCCTCATTCTGTTTTATTTGGTGCTGACATGATCTGGAAGAACTTTTATGGCACTTGATGCCTTCTCTTCCCAGGTTGCATAGTGGCATTTGGTCAGGTTACTATTAAATGATTAAGTTAGTAGTGATTTAAAACTATTACTGCATCTCCTCTGAAAGATGTCCCTTTGTCTACTGAAGGATGACAGTTGAATCATAACATTGTTTTGGTTGAAAACTATCCAGTCCAACCCTTCCCCCAGCACTGCCCAGGCCACCCCCACCCCCTGTCCCTCAGCACCACATCTCCAGGGCTTTGAAACCCCTCCAGGGATGATGGGGACTCCAGCCCTGTCCTGGGCAGCCTGGGCCAGGCCCTGACAACCCTTTCCAGGCATTGAGAAATTGTTCCCCAGCTCCAACCTAAACCTTCCCTGGCACAACTTGGGGCCATTCCTCTTGTCCCATCACTTCTTCCTTGGGAACAGAGCCTGACCCCCCCTGGCTCCAACCTCCTCTCAGGGGGTTGCAGAGAGCCAGAAGGTCTCCCCTCAGCCTCCTCTGCTCCAGGATCAACACCCCCAGCTCCCTTAGCCCCTCCTGGGCAGACTTCAGCTCCAGAACCCTCTCCTTGTGCTCCAGACCCTTCCCCAGCTCCCTTGTCCTTCCCTGGACATGCTTCAGACCCACATACACTCTTCTTTTGTCTGTTCTAGGTCAAAGTAAAGCAGTTTAGCTTCAATCACCATGATGTTTCTTTGGACTACCAAGGTGTAGCCATTTGAAGGACTCTGGTGTTTTAAAATTGCACAGATTTGTTTGGAGACATCTTTCCATACTGCTAGTATGCTGTCACAGTAGGTGAATAGATTCTCTATTCAAAGGCAAAGAGAAGGCTTTTCATGCTCCCTGAACCAATGCTTTCTGCCTAATTGAAAACTGAAACTAAATCAAGTGCATGTATCCCTGCTTAGTAAATTAAATTTTTTTCTGGTAGTTTCACATCAAGGAATGCCGATGTCCTGTCCTCCTTCAGCCTCTTGGCCACTCTAAATAAGTGAGCTGAAAGAGGTCTGTTGGTACCTAGCTCGTATAATTAATTCAGTTCTGTAGACATACCAAATTAATAACTAGCAAAAAAGTACCCAAATAGGACTGCTTCTGAGAGCTGGAGTTTTCTGTGAGTGACAGGTACTTGAAGCAGGGACGACTGGACTGAATCCAGTCAGTCTATAAATGGAGAAGTCAGCACTGGTAGCATGTCAGAAGAGTGTAAGCACAAGGTTTATTCAAGGAACATTTAATTAAACTGGAAGGTAATGGAAGATACAGTATGTGGCTCTTCCATTACAGAAAGTACTGCATTGCTTAGATGATTTATTATTACTGGGGAGAAATAATGGTTTCATGTTTTTCCAGGACACAGTATGAAAGTGCTATATAATGTGTGAAAGTTACGCAGATCACACTGATATAATCTTTGGAACTTTCATTATGCTGAGTTGGTTTTTGGACTATGTATTCCAAAACAACAAGTTCAGGTGTCCTGTGTGAAGAATTCAGGGCACTGTTATTTAAAAAGCACATTTGATAAATACTGCAGAAGTCAGTAGTGAAGTCATAGGTTTTAATCCAATTCCCTGTGTCAATGTTTTTTGAAACTGATAGACTGTTCATGATAGGCATGGCACATCTTAATATACTCTGTTCTGTCATAATGCATTGTCTGTTAAAATAGTTTATGGTTCCCTAGAAAGACGTGTAATTTTGGTTTGGAGTTTTTTTGAGGGAGAGAACTTGGGTGAATGTGCTGTCAGCTGGAGATTTACAGTGCTGCATATTTATGTTGTTGGACAATTATGTGTTTTGTATTATGTAGAAACTGCCTAAGGGGAAGCTGATCTTTGTAATGCATTTTTCAGGGGAGTAATTTTTAAAAACAGTAGTAGCTGGAGGTTAATTGAACAGTATCTTCAAGTTTACACAGCAACAAGGTGCCCTAAGTTGTACACTTCCATGTAATGTGAACATGATCTTTGTTTCTTTTGGTAGTGTTCTCTTACAGATCTACTTGTTTCCTATTTTGTTAGATAAATCATTTCAGAGGAAAGAATTAGTTTTGGTTTGTAGCATCCACTCTGTTGAGGAGGAAATTTATAATGTTGCTGCTGTGTTCTACCTACTGATTTTTACCAAAGGTAAATTCAATGCAGTACAAGTAACTTCCTGGCTATTAGATGTGACAGTAGAGCAGTTTTACTTCGGGAATACACAGAATCGAAAACCTTTTAAATTTTTGTCGTGAGAAGTGTGTGCTGCTACATATGATATAGCTGTGTCAAATTTCACACCAGTTAAGGGATTTGGGTCAATTGAGTATTTTACACTTGCTGATTTCAATATTGATTTGTATTCTCTGCAGAAGTTATAAATTCAGGGTTAAAACTGTCAGTGACTGATGGGTTCTTGATTAATGAAGCCTAAGGCTGAAACTGCAAAAAGGAGTGGACCTGCTGTTGGTGGTATGGAGATGGCCAAGTTTTACAGGATGGAACATTCGTATGTAAAGATCCTTTTCTGTCACTCTTTCTTAAGAAAACTGTGAAAACAGTACTATTAATACATGTTGGAAAGCCAGTGAGGTTTTAATAGAAGTAAATGTGGCTTCTCCAGACTGTGGGCTGCCAGTCCCATTTGGGAAGGCTTCTACGTTAATCTGACATCTTGTTTAGCACTGATAACACTAGAGAGTCCAATTAAAGTGTTTCAAGAAGACATCCCCATACAAGACTGCATTGATTGTCTGCTAATGTGTATTGAATTTTAGCTAAATACAGCCGCGGGTGCTGTGCTGGAAAGCAGGGGAGCTTGCTGCCCAAGCTCTTAATTCCTTTTATATCGATTTGGCTGCTAATGATATAACCTTCTACTCTAATTAACTGACATCTGCATTAGGCTGAATAAGAGCCTTCTGCTTGAAGCTGTCCACTTGTTTGTGTTATGAAATGTGTCCTCCTTTTATGTTTGATTTTGTCCAGATTAGCTCAGTCTGTGCAAAATAGAGCATCTAAAGGACTGACTTTGCTTTTATATATCTTGTAAACCAAGCTTTCCTTTCTGTTGTTTACCTGCCTGCCTACATGTCCAGGGTTTCTGTTGCTGGTCAGCTGGTTCACTGGCTGGATGCTTTTCTAACTCCTCTCTGTGTATTGCTTGCTCCTTTGTTGGATTTGAGGCTGTTGGGAAAGGTGGAAATTTAGATAAAGATGTGCTATGAATACCTGAGGATACCTGGGTCATTTTGTATGTCTGGGGTCATGAAGCAACCATCCCATGTAAACTACTAAACCAAACTTAAAATATTGCTACACTGGAAGGGGAAATCTTATGCAACTTGCCAGTTCTCAGGCTGGGAAATTTTAATTTCAGCATGTGAAAAGCAAAATGCATGATTTTAGTGCAAAAGTGTTTTTACACTTTTAATGACTTAAAGCCACTAGTTTGCAGAAGTTCATCCCAAGCAGATGTTTTGTTTTTTTACGTGCGCTGTTGCCATGCACAGGTTTACACCTTTGCTTTGGGAGATGCTTTGCTTCACTGAAGTTACTAGAGCAAAAATGCAATCAGTACATGAAGTTCAGTATACTAACAGTGTAAAAAAAGGAGGAAAATTCATGTTAAGTAAGGGTGTCATGTATCAGTCTTACTGATGCATTCTCACTTTACACAGACTGAGGTTTACTGGATGTAACATCTCATTCCAACTTCAACACTGAAAGTTTTTTTTGTCATCTAGAAAAATCTCAACAGTAACTGAGCTGCTTGTGCTTCATGAGTGTGTGAGGATCTGAAGGTCACCATCTTGTCTGAGAACTGGAATTCTTTAATTAGAAAACAGGTATTTTCCTTTCCAAGAGGAGACACTTTTTTTCCCACTTGAAGCATTAATGGAACAATGCTTCAGTGCTTTTCAAACAACTACACCATGAAATTTCTTGTTGTTATTCAGTGTAGAGGGCTCAACTAGGACAGCTTTTAAAGTATACTAATAACTACATACGTGCCTAAGTGTTGGTGAAGGAGAGCAGAAGTGAATTTCCTAGACTGATGGTTCTTCTTCACTGGCAAGTAGAGCTCAAGAAACTGTGCTTAACACTTGGCTTACATCTCTTTTCACTTTTTAAAGTCCTGTTGATACCTAGTTATGCTCTTGGGCATGTACTGAGTAATTCTACTTGAAGCAGTGCTACCAGTCCTGTCTGAATTCTTGATCCATCCTTTTTGATTTGCCAGAGTCTTGCACATGTAAGTAGTTCTGTCACCTTCTCTTAACAGAAACTCTGTACATATTGTAGTAGCAGTGATTATGTATTCTGCTAGGTCATGGCATTGCTTTTGCATTATCTGGTTTCTTCCCAGATAGTAGCTGTGAGCAGCAGAGGAATGAGGAAATAGCACAATCCAGAAAATGGAGGAATAGTAAACAATTTTTCAGTGTGGCAGAAGGCTCATGCGAGTGAGTCCCCAAAGGTATCTGGTGGGTTTATCAGCAGTCGTAAAATAAAAGATAATTGGCAGGGAGATGAGCAGTAGCCAAAATCAGGTAGGGTACCTAAGATCCGTGGTCATGGTGAAGAGAAAAGGCAAACTGGACATCAGCATTAAATTGCAAATGAAACAGTCCAGAGAGGGTGTCCGTCTCTGTGCTCCTGGCTGATACTGAGCAGACCAGTGTCCTGAATCCTGAAGCCAGCTTGCAGTAGTTGTCACTGAGCAATCAGGAGGAAAGGACAGGGGTGTTAGACTAAGTCTTGTGCATTACAAATTTTGCACAAGGCTGGATTGAAATTGAGAAAAAAGACAGGGAAATCTTTTAACTAATTTTGCTAGAATATGCTCTGATTTGGAGTTGATGGGAGTGGAATCCAGTGAGTTTGAGGCTGGAAGAATTAGCTGCTAGTCTCACATTTCTACAGAAAGACTGAACAATTCCCATTTTATAGCCCTGAAAACATAATGGAGCCCTGGGGATCGCTGACACAACAAGCTTCTGAGAGCCACTAGCACTTAGCAAAATTGACTTCAGTTAATCAAAAGATTCTTTAGGGAGAGAGGAAAAAAAAGCTGCTGGTTTGGAAAGCTGCAGAAGGAGTAACTGCAAGTGGTTAAAGAAATTTTAGTTCCTTGCAGTGGGGCTCAGTGACCTATGATGACAGTGTCTGATGGGCAAGCTTAAGTAGAAGAAAAAGTAATTTAAGCACTAGGCTGCAGAGGGGAAAAGTGAAAGGAAGGAGACTACAGTGGCACTTTGCTTACGCTTTATTAAAGCATTTCTTGAGCGAGTTGTTTATGAAACTGGAAGCACCTAAGAGTCTACAGCAGTAATGGGTGCACAGAGGAAAGAACTGCTTAGTGTGTATGATCTGGAATATTAATGAACATGCATTATAATTTAACATATTAAAGAAACATTTGCCTTTATTCCAACTCAGGTCCTGTTTTCCCGTAGTCTGAGGTAAAAGGAAGCCTGAATTATAACTGATACCCCACAGTTCTTGAAAGCCCTTGTCATTTTTTTGAAGAGCCCACGATGAAATCTCTGATGCAGGACCCTAAACTGGCCTGTAGATTCAAAGTCACTGATACAAGCCTCTTCAAAATTACAAATATTTGTTTCTTGAGCGAATTATTTTCCTGTCACAAAACAGCTGTTTAAATGTAAAATTGGTCAGCCTACCCCCTGGGCGCCTACCGGAACGAAAACAATGTCCGGGAAAAGCTATGAATTTCATCAAGGTATGCAAACGAAGGCCCCCTCCTTCCTCTCTCTATTTTTCAATATAAAAATCCTGTAAAAAGAACCGAAAGTCAGCTAGCTGTTTTCTCCTGACCATCCCGAGACACCTGAGAGGGAAAAACAAAGGCTTTCCTACAAAGATCAAAATCATTAATTTAGCTTTGGATGTGAATGTGTAATCCTTCATGCCTGTGGCAGGAGAAAGAAAACTGAAGTCTCAGGTAACTGTTGTGTTTTTTGCACTGTCTTCAAGGGGACAATACATGCAACAGAATATATGTGTGTGTTGTGTAATCAAAGTGGAATGAAAATTGTCAGGTACATAGTTCCAGTTGCTCTAATTTTGTTTAGTGCTTTTCTGTAATCTGGCTCTTTACATTGAACAGAGGTTTCTTAGATATATTTCATTTGAAGACTATTTTACCAATTACTCTTCATTTACTCAGATAACCGGTAGAAAAATTTTCTGTCTTTTTATTTATACACAGTGATAACTGTAATCTTCTCTCGTGTTCTCAAGCTCACTAGCAATTCTTCTTGCAAAGTGCCTGTAGAGACTCTAGTCTGCATCTTTCAGCTCTCCAGGCATCTCGTGGTGCGAACTCCGTGGTTTGGGCCACACAAAAAAATACAGGCAAAGATTATTTTCCCTCTCTCAGGATAAGCTATTTGAATATTGCTTAATAAATTGTCATCTGATGGGGGCGGGGGGAGAGCAGCTGTATCTCGTGCCTTACAGGAAAACAGGTGGGACCAATAAAAAAGATGAGCCAAAAATCACACAATTATTTTTTGCTAGCTTAATGGCTGTCTTGTTCTGCCCAAAGGTAAAGACATAGTTATCAGTGCCATTTATCAGGTATACCATTTTAGTTTAAACTTGTTTAAAACAGGGTAGAGCCCCTTTTTCATCTTAATTAGACAGTAACCCATTGATTCCAAGTGGGCCTTCATTTTCTAATTATTTAGTACATAATATAATGTCATTAAACATCTTTGAGTGGACAAGATTGCTCTAAAAGCTTTAGCTCCAGACCTCTAATATTAGGGTTTTGGCATTCATCCCTGTGTGTGAAAAGCAGTCAGTTTGTTTACCAGGAATTTAGATTCACATTACTGGGGGAATTAGCAGTGAGCTATTAGTCTGATTGAAGCACTTAACAATTGCTGATCATCTCCTCCTAGCCTGGGGATAATGGAGGTGATCAGCTGTAAATGGAAGGTGTGTGGGGTTATTTTCATGAAGGCAGTTGGTGAAAGTGCTGCATCCCCTAACCTCTGCTAACCCTGGGGTTTGCAAGAAACCCAAACACCAAGTCACTTCCTGGAGGAGAGCTAATCACCTATAGGAAGAGCCTCCATTAGGGATTGAAACAAGCTCAGCCTCCACCGACCCTCCTTCATCTGGAAAATGGTTCAGCCACAAATTCCCCGAGGTAGGAGAGATTAGCCTCTGCTGGTGTGTGCCAGTGTGTGTTTTGATGTGGAGCACTGGCTGGTTTTGATTCCATGGTAGTGCTGAACAATCCTCTCCAGCCCAGCCATGCTGGTTGCCTTCCTGCTTCTCCACTGCTGTCCACAGAAGCTTTGGTCCATGGACACCTCAGAGATTACTGTGCAAGTTTTCAGTCTTGTTTGTGTGTAAAGTTTCCAGCTATTTTAGCAAACAGAGGGACTTGTGACTTTTAGGATGTATTGGAAAAGAGCCTTCCGTTCTTTATAGGTGCTGAACCTGTAGTGTTATCTTATTGACCCTAAATTACCTTTATTGTCAGCAGATTCTATGAGGCATGTCAGGGATCTCCATCCAGGAATTACTGTTCAAAGTCCTAGCTTTTCCTTAATAATGTCCATGGTAAATGCTACATTAAACCATGTTAAGGGATCTAAAGCTGTATCAAGAGTTCTAGAAGCTGTGTCTGATGTACAGTACAACGAGTAATGTCTGTAGAAGCGGTTAAATTGCTTTGTAAGAGATTCTAACTCTGTTCTTTGAATTTCTTTCCTATAATGCTTCCAGCAGTAGGACACATGGAGTGTAGCTTCTGTTAAATGCGACTGAAGGCAGGAGACTTCTAGAGTTGCAAGATAAATTTTATTACTGAGATTTGGCATTATTTTACACTTTAAAAAATAATCTACATTACAACAGTTAGAAGGGTCCCTCCTTGTATATGCTTGCTAAGAGCTCCATGTTAAGACTGTCGGGATAGAGAACTTTTATGAGATTATTTTTGTATTTAGACTGAAGGTAGTAACGGGATGTTGTATTCTAGTTTCTGGGGAATAGAAGCTGAGTGTTTTTTGTAAAATGCCCTGTCGTATGGTTAAGAACTGTTCTGAGCAGGCTGGTGGCTGTGCCAGTCTTCAAGCATCAATGGTGCTAAAAGAACTGAAGACATACTGGCGTGACATTTCTTCTAGTGGTTGTACTTGCATGCATGTATGCTGAGTTAGCTGCATGTGACATTTGGAGATCAGGTGTTACAAAAATCTAAGCAAAAATGGGTTTGTAGCATAATAGTGTGAGTACCTGTGAATGTGTTTTCAGAGGCCACTATGTATATGAAGCTGCATATGTACACGCGAAAGGGACATAGAACACTTGGAGAAAAACCCAAACTGACCTGGTTTTGCTTTGGTTTCAGTCTAGAGAAGTGTTTCAGTGTCAAGTGTTTTCCCATGTCATTCAGGACATGACAGGAGGCTGCAGCTGCAATCATTAACCTTCAGAGTTAACCTTCGGGGAACGAGCCTAAAGGTCTACAGTGTCCTCAACCGGAACAACAAAATACTCAGTCTTTTTTCCATCTCAGCCTGTCTCAAAGCACTGCAGTGGGGAAAGAGGGAGGATTTCAGTGCAGATGAGTGTAAGATGAATACAGCACACTGTGTGTGTGTGTTACAGGGAGCTCAGGGAAATCTACTCCATTACTTTTGCAAATATCCTCACTGATTTGTGGAGGGTTGGAAAGAACAACATTTTCTTCTTGCCTGTCACTCTCCACTAGATTTTGGAGATGATAGATGCTATTACACTACAGTCAAGAGTCTTGACATGTTTCTAGTCACAGCATACGGAGGATGGTCTACTGTAGGTATGAGAATACAGGTATGGTCTGTTTTCATTAAAGAATGAATGATTGCAAACGTGTGGAAACAGTGCTGCCTCTTGATACAAACAGCCCTATTTCAATAGGTAATCAGAAATACCCAGCATTGGTACTCCTATTTGTCAAGAAAACAAGATTATTTGTTCCTTCTGCATGGAAATAAGATGTTGCTGCTCTGCAACAGAGGAGATGGCTCTGCTCCATACAGGATTTCCTTGGCCTACCTGCCCAGGATGTAAAGAGAAGTCTGGAATTTGAAATGGAAGTATTAGCACTGCAGAAGGACAATTTGATACACATCACAATGTCAGATTCTGTGATAAGACAGTGACTGGGAACCACAGCATAATACCTAGCTGATGCTTCCCTGGAAACAGATAAAGCACGGGGTAGAAAGAAATACCTATCCATTCAGGACTGTAACAGTGTTTGGCTGTGTATAATAATGCTCAGATCTTTTGTACCTTGTAGGATAAGCAGCGAGCAGTCTAAGTGTGCATGGAGAAGCTGCACGGAGCTGAATTTCTAGCTACCCTGAAAGCGTAGGCTGGCTGATGAGGCAACTCATGCACACAATTGACTGTGGACTATTAACCTGTGCTCAGAAATCAATATATACTTAATATACACTTAACACCACATTTTAACAGGCAAATGCAGTACAAAATAACCGCAGTTACACAGTGCACACATTTACTCTCAGAATAAACAGGTCATGAACTAGAGCTTGGCAGAGGAGAAGGTTGGGCAGGCAGTGCAAAGGGGACAATGATGACTTGAAAATGTGGAGAGGTGCCGGGTACTTGCAGCTCCTGGAGATTTTTGCAACTGAATGTCCCAGGGGTTTTGTGGTCAATACAACTTCAGTGAGCTACATGTGTTGCCTAAGCATTCATAAGAAGGTTGGTCCCAAGGCCAGGCAAGGTCATCCTTTGCTAGACAGGACTAAACTTACTGGGGCTGAGCACAGAAATCCATCTTAACCCACAAACCCTGTGTCTGTTACTAGCTGTGATAATGGACAATAAAAGTGTATGTTGCAAGGGGCAAAGCAGAAAGGAGCTAGAATATGACCTGTAGTATAGTTCCTTGGACTTGAAAAGGGAACTGAAAGTGATCCAGAACTGGTATTTATCAGGGACTTTATGCATACATTTATTGAGCTCTTCTTGCAACCTACCCATGAGCACAGACTTCTAGTCTTTAGGATAGTGCACTGTGCCTTGACAGGCTTGAGGAATGGACCCATGTCAACCCCATGAACTTTTAACAAGGCCTAGTGCAAGGTCCTGCACCTGGGCTGGGACAGTCTCTGATATCAATACAGATTGGGGGATGAATGGATTGAGAGCGGCACTGCAGGAAAGGACCTGGGGATACTGGGGGATGAACAGTCAGACGTGAGCCAGCAATGTGTACTTGCAGCCCAGAAAGCCATGCTGTATACTGTGTGCACCAAAAGAAGCATGGCCAGCAGGCTGAGAAATAATTCTCCCCCTCTATTCTACTTGGAATCCTGTGTCCAGCAGTGGGGTGCTCAGTACAAGACAGAAATGGAGTGGGTGCAGAGGAGGCCACAAAAATGATGAGAGGGCTGTAGCACCTCTCTTATGATGAGAGGCTGAGACAGTTGGTGTGATTTGGCCTGAAGAAGAGAAGGCTCCAGGGAGACCTTTTAGTATATAAGAAGGTATCATTATAAAGACAGACTTTTCGCCAGGGCCTGTAGTGACAGGACAAGAGAAAGGGGTTTTAAACTGAAAGAGAGTAGGTTTAGAATGGTAATAAGGAAGAAATTCTGTACAATGAGGGTGGTGAGACACTGGCACAGGTGTCCCACAGAAGCTGTGGATGCCCCATCCCTGGATGCATTCAAAGTAAGGTTGCATGAGGCTTGAAGCAACCTTATCTAGTGATAGCTGTCCCTGCCTACAACAGAAGGGTTGGACTAGATGATCTTTAAAGGTTCCTTCTTACCCAAACCATCCTATGATTGTATGGATTGTATGTCTGAGGAACAGCTCCAGAAGCATAGTTGGTAGGATAATCACTGTGTAAGGTCCCTCCCTGCAGTCTGAAAGCAAACTCTACACAAATTATGACAGGACTTGGACCTTTACTTAGAATACTGTGGTCTATTAGCCTGACTGCTACTCGGAATGCTAATATGTCAGAAGCAATGGTGGGCACCATTTCTGCAGAGCTCAGTGGAGACTGATAGGGGGGAAGTGAGGTGCCAGTTGTGGCGAGTTTTTCAGTGATTGCTGTTCAGAGTTAAGGCTGTTCCATTCCTCTTTTCTGGAAGCTTTCTGTTTCCAAAAGGTAAAGCAGTAGTTGGAATTGCCTGGATATGGAATAAGATTAAGACTCTGGGAAGGGAAGATTCCATTTATGCCAAGTTACGGGGGGCTTAGCAACAGGGTCAGGAGCAGAGCCAGAGATGGCCAAGAAACAGCAGCTCCAGAATACACAGAGGAGGCCATAGGCATACTGCTGTGTGCAGAGGTGTCTCGCTGTGTCTTCCCTTCAGCCACCTAGGAAACGAGGAGGAATGAATCCCAGTTAGACACATTTATGTTCAAATATCTGGCTGCAGAAACTCCAGTCTGAGCTCTAATCTAGACTACAGGAAGTTCCTGTTGCTGCTGGTCTGTGGAAGGAATAGCTTGAGGTAAAATGGTCCAGAATCCTGCATGTGGCATCCCTCATTTTAAGTTCCAAAATCACACATTTCCAGAGACAAGTTTTTTCAGCTACTGTCTCTAAGTCATTTGACTTGTTGCTTTGTGAAGGCAACAAAGCAGTGCGTACCTGGAACATTTCTGAAGCTAGAGATGTGCTGGCACTGTCTCCTTGGAGGCTTACGGAAGATGAGTAAAATAAGTCTTCCTGTCCTTCTAGAGCTGTCAGCTTCAGGTGCATTTGAGACCAAATGGTATTTCCTGCAAACAGAAGTAGAGCAAGTCTTACTGTGCTTTTCTTGTGCACACCTTGGAGTCTAGTTAACAGAAGTCTCGGGGAAGCTATTTTAGGAAATACAGGCTATGTGGGTTTGATTTAGAAAACACGTATTACTTTAGTTTGTGAGGTTGAGCAGACTGCAAAGCCAACTTACACTATCCTTGAGTCCTTCTGGGGTTTCCCCATCTATCTGTTTTGTAAGGGGTAGGTATGTAGTACCTCAGATGGGTTCTCTAGGTTGTAGGTCTGTGTATAGTGCTGGGTGTAAAGCTTTTCTATACAGCAGGAGGTGGGTTTTAATCATGAATCTTTTATCTAATGATGCTGGTTTCTTTTATATCCTTTGGAAGCTTTTACAAATATAAAATATTTAAGTCTTATTAAGGTCTGTTGCTAAAATGCTAGGGAGATCATGTAGACACTGCAGAAGACAGAACACTATGCAAAAGCAATGTAGTGTAGGATCTTTAAATCAACAGGATTGTAATTTCCCTGTGCTGAGCTGTTTGTCTGATTCTTTGATACGACTGATGCTTACCAAGGCATTTGTTCCTCTGAAACATGCCAAATATCTGGTCACACTTCTCCTTCTGGTTGCCACTGCTCTCACACGTACACCACAGGGAGACCTCCACACTGGAGTTGCTGACATAGTTGGGTGTCATGGGCGTGCCTGTCCCAAATCCCCAGAAACTGGAGTCAGGATTTACTTCACCAAGGGAAAGCAGTATCATGAACAGCTGGCAGCAAAAGGCACTGTGTCTGGTGTAGCTGGCAACACTGTATGCCAAATGCCTTCTGCCAAACCAGTGCTGCACACCTGTAGTGTGCCATTCAGACAGAGCCCATTTAGCACAAAAACAGCAAAGATGTCTCAAAAACCAGGTGTAGTCTAGTTTTACAGCTTCTGAAATGCTTCTGCTCTTTACAGCTCCTTTTTTGAGCCACTCTGAAAATACTGTCAGTGAACACCTGAAACCAAGGATGACCCTCCTTCCAGCTGGCAGTGCCATGTTTTGTCTGGCTCTGAAAAGGCAGTGTCAACAACATTAACAAATCATCGGGAGTCTAAAAGCCAGGCAGTGAAGGAATGTCATGTTTAATCACTGCTGTGAGGGGATATAACTCCTGCAGAAGCAATGACTTAGTACAGGTTCCGAGAGCCCTCTTGGTCAGGCATTTAGAGCACTTTTTAACAGCTGATGGTGTAACAAGGTGTTAAAAAATCGCAGGCAAGTGCTGCTGATTTGACAGCAGAGGATGGGACAAAGTAGAGCAATAAATGCTGTGGAAGAGCTCTCTTTGGACTGCATTTACCTCAGAAGCAAGCAGCAGCACTAGCATCAATTAGACTAAGGCATAATCCTTGCTACACTGAGCACAGTCTCCTGCAGGAGAGCAAGATGGGCCTTCACAGCATCAGGGCGTGCCTGCAAGTCTGTGTCCTGAAAGCATCCACCCTGTACATTCCTGAGGACATCACTTACCAATCATCCCCATGTAAGCCTGCAGGCATGCAGCATGGTTGTGCTGAGAGCAGCCATCTGGAGACATGTCTGCAGGTTGACAATTTTGTTGAAAGTCAGCCAGTCGGGATCTGTAGGAAGGAAAATGAGATTATCAGTGTCTGTGCTCTTCTCTTCTCTTGGCTAAATGTCCACTGCTGCCAGACCTACTTGCAGATGTGGTCCTCTAAGCAGGAGTCTAGAAGCCAGAGGCAGTTGGGTTTGGTGTTGTACTGGAAGGAGCAATCGGGAACGATGGTTTTCCGTCGTCGTTCTCCACAAAGTTCATCTTGACATGGACAGAATAGGATCCTTTTGGTGAAATCTTCAGGGACTTTCTCGAAGAAATTTCTGAGCCCTCTGTGGCACTTGCGACGGTCACACGTGTCCTCACTCCCCACTCCCCTGGTGCAGATGGAGGCGTAGTCTGTGCGCAGACGAACACACTTCTTGCTCAGGTTACAGACATGAGTTGCTTTCAGGCATGGATTTGTTGCACCTCCTGCTAACTGTGAGCCTATAAAGCCAAAAGAAACCCAGAAACAATGAAGCAAGGCTCCACAAGAAATTCTGTGTGGAAATAGGAGTAGCCCATACTTGATGCTCAGACCCATAAAAGAACAAAGCAAATTGTGCCTGTAATTTGGCATTATAGTTGTAAAATCATATTTTTGATTGGCTCATGTTAGGGTCTTTGTTTCAGAGACCACATCATTGTGAGTTATTCCCTGCCTCATGGGCCTGGATCTGTGACTAAATTTATAGTAGGGGGGACAGATTTCAGCAAATATATCCAGAGCAGGCATTCCTCTGATTAAAGGGACCATAACCCCAAATGGTTATTCCTAATAATTTTCAGGACCTGAAAATATAAGAATAGGCAGCACTATATCATGTAACCATTAAAATCCTTACCGGATACCAGAGCAGCCAGTTTATTATAATCTGTCTTCCAATGCTCTTCATTTGCTGGATTCTCATAAGGAGAAGTCTCCAAATTGAAGTAACCTAGACAAGATACAAGATATTTTATGCAGTGGGACGAATGCTTTGTGGACAGTTTTTTGTTTGTTTGTTTTTTAATTGATTTTTTTTCTCTTATTTGTGCCTGGCTGGGTCCTCAGGCTGAAGTTTAGGGATGCTCTATCTTGCTCAAAGCCAAATGCCAGGAGTGGTTCTGCTGGAGATGCAAAGGTATTACTGTGTAAAACTCACATTGCATTTTGTCATCAGATTTCCTTTGTCTGGAATGTGGTTTATGCTGTTTTTTATGCTGTTTATGCTGTTAAGTAGAGGTAAAATGTTCAGCACAGGCAGTCTTTAGTGGGAGGCAAAGAAGCAGCATCCCTCTAAAGCTGGAATGCATCAGCATGCTCAAGGATGCCCTTACAGTAGGTGTCATGATCGTGTCTGTTTGCAGTGGTGGACGGATGTGACTGTTTTGAGGTGATTTTCACTGCAGTCACCCGTCCCAGCACAACTCCCTCAGGGTGTCTACCCTTGTCTCTTGGGGTCCTTGGTGTATTTGAAGGGACAGTCCCAGGACAGATGAGTCTTCTCTGCTTGTCAAACAGAGCAGCAATGAATTATCTTCTAGGAGATGTGGTTCCAAAGTGATACCTGCAGTGCTGGGAAGTGTCCTTTCACAGCTGTGTTTGGAGGGGGCAGGGGTGAGCCTTACTAGTACCTTGCAAATTTAAATTATTTCAGCTCACCGTCTGTCATGCTGGAGTGAACGGTCCAGAAAACGCGCAGGCAATGCTCCTGCCTCTTCATGCGCCGGTGACACTTGCAGTGCAGCAAGGAGCTGTTCCCGAGGTCTAGCTCTGCGTTCAGACATCGTACCCTGCTGTCATGGTCCAGTGGGAGGAAGCGAGCCCTAGCCAGGGCACAGTTTTCCAAGATCCTGTAGGTGGCATTGCAGGTGGAGTCCGAGAGGCAGAGATGCTCTGCTGCGAGGCAGTCACTCCTTGGCAGAGCCAGGAGGTCTCCTGGTCAAGCAGGGGAAAAGATGGTTAGAATCACAGTCACGATAAATGCCACACAAGCACCCTGTCTTTGCTCTGCAAGCAGTGAGGACTCCTTTCCAGGCAGTATTGGTTGGGGTCTTTCATATAAAGTAGTAAAGAACAAGAGCTGCCTCCATTTAGAAACAAAAGGATGAGTATTAATGTATCAAAGTGGGGAAAGCAGGTTAAAAAAAAGTTTCACATATGTATTCATATACATATTTTTTATTTTTTTAAATAAAACCTTTTTTTATCATCCTTGACTCTTTTCAACTTGGCCAGGATCAGGGATAGCTCTGATCCATGATCAGGGATAGTGTTTTATGGAGTAATAAATCCCTGTAGAAGCCCTGGGGTTACTGAAGCCTGCTTTGAAGAAGCTTTTCTCTCTGAGTAATGAAAACCGCAATGCAATAGGCACATAGTAGTACCCTGCTGTGAGTCAGTGCTGCTGCTGTTGCTGAAGTGTATACTGGTCAATAAGAGATGTACTGAGGAAGCTATTTGTAGGGTGTAAAAACAACTACTTTACTGAGCTTTGACACTTCAGAATGCATATTTTTTTGCATAATGGAATAGATCCTTAAGATAACATGCGAATAGCTTCATATAGAAATGCTGATGTGCAATCTTTTTATGTATATAGACCCCAGTCCCTGAAATCCCTGCCAAAATTGCTGGGGTGCAGGCGTGGTCCATGCCAGTTGTCATCTGTTGAGTGACTGAACTCCGAGTCTATCTGTGTGTGTGTGCATTGATCATATACATATGCACACACATATGAACCACCTTATGTGGAAGTATTAAATAATCTCAATTTAGTAATAGAATATTTAAAATTAATTTTCTTTCAGCCTCTACATTTTTTCTATGGACCCTTGTTTCCTAAGGGTAATCTGGGTCGATCCCTAGCACTATGTTGTCACAGGTACATGAATTCAGTCCATAATCTTTCTTCACTTCCTTAGTACAGGAATCTCTATTTACAGCACAACTACAGAGAAGACCTGGGACTAGACCCATTCCTAATAAAATTTATGTATAAGCTAATTCTTCCTTTCAGGACAATTTTGCTTGGCTGGTTTTAGGAAATGACTGTGCTGAGCCCTACATCTACCTTTAATGTTCTTTGGGTACATGACCCTACCTATCATTTTCTTGTTAAGCAGATGCAGTAGTGCTATTTCTGTCTGCCTTCACTATGGGTTAGAGAAGAATCTTGGTACAGCTCATTACCTAATATACCACCTTCACAATCTAATTTGTTCTCTCACTTCTTTCACTTTTCCTGCCTTCATCAGTTTATTTGCTGTAAGCAGTAGGATGCTAGTCTGCTAGTAGTATGCTAGTCTGCTTCTCAAACTTTCTACTTTTTTCCACAGTCCAGTAATATTATCTAGGTGTCTCTTTCTGTCTCTTGTACAAATTTCTTTTTTTCTAGCAGCTTATGATACTTTGCTGTTCATCTGGCTGTCACATTGAGACTACATGACTTTGTAATCTCCCTGAAAAACAAACCTCTCACCAAAAATACTTTGTACCCAGCACAGTGGGTTTGATTAGGCATTAAACCTAGGCAAAACCTTAATGAACAGTCTGTGACTGCATACTGTAAGGCTGCAATCAGTATAAATTCCCCACACCAAATCAGTCCATTCTCTCCAGTAGCTTTTGGAACCCTAAACTGAGGGAACTGATCTAACCCCCAGGCCAAACCACAGTACCATCCTCCCAGCATCCCATCTACAACAGAGGCTTGCAGCATCTGTTGCAGAAGTTCCTATCCTTAAGAATTCTGCTCAGCAAACACTTGAACTTGAAGTGACACTTTTAAAGTGTGGAAGTGATATGGTAGTTTCCACGGTAGAGCAGAGCTGGGTGTAGGTCAATGATGGACTGTGTTCCTGCCACAGGCCTGTACCAGATGCTTCAAGTGAAGGTGCTATAAACCTCAGATTTAAAACAGGCATTATTTAACAGCTATGACATGGTCTTAAGCCCTAATACTTCCCAGGTTGTTACATTTTTTTAAAAGTTGTCTTAGTATTCCAGATAATAGTGTAAAAGAATGGGAAAGGCAATTCTTTCCTCTGGTTTAGGTTGCAAAACATGTTAAGGATGCATATGTATGGGACTTCCTTCTATAGTTAGTTGGTTTGGTTTTGGGTTTTGTTTGTTTGTTTGTTTGTTTGTTTAAAAAAAGATAAAAGGTAATAATCAATTCACAGACTGTGATTATTTATACCTTAGAAAAAGGAGACTGGTATTACAATATCCCTCTATTCTGCCTTTTTTACTCCACACTCTGTAATACATGTATGTATTACATGTATGTATACATGTATGTACATGTGTGTATTTTGATGCCCCTGGTGTGACATGCTGTTGGAGGAGAGGACAACTGCAGAAGGCAGACTGTTCCTTTGGTAGGCATAGTTATCAATGAAGCGTTAGCTATGGAAAATTGTGGGAAATCTATTGTAATCATGTGGCTGATTACATGTGGCTGAAGTGCTACTGAGGTCTCAGTGCAATAGCCCCTTTTTGTAGCAGTCATTGCCATATTCAGGATCTACAGCTTGTTCTGAATGCAGCACACTGACATCCCACAGCCACGGTTTCTGGATCTCCAGTCACATCATCCGTGCAGACTGCACAAGAGGTGAACTGGAAAAGAAAAATTTCTATCCTCAGCTCTTGCGACTTGGCAGAGTAGAACAAACCACTACGTGTCTGCAGGACCCCCTCGGATCGGTCCCTACAAGCCGAGCCTCGTCTCGGAGTTACCAGCTGCAGCGTTCCGAAAGGGGTACGCGGGTAGGGAAGGCATCGCCATCGCAACCCTCCGGGCGAAGGCAGCGTGCGGGGGGAACCCGTCGGGGCCGGTCCCGCCGGGCAGATGCTGCTCCCCCCGCGCCGAGCGATCCGCTCTCGGGTCTGCTCTGGGCTGCGGGACGGGATGGGTCCCGAGCCCCCCGCGCAGCCCCGACACCCCGCAGCCTCCCCCCGCGCCGCCGGTTCGCGGTTCGGCTCGGAGGAGCCTCTCGCTTGTCCCCGCTGGGGAAGAGAGTTCTGCCCGCCGGCCGAGCGCCGCAGCCGTTACCGGGGAAGGGAGCCCGAGAAAGGGACCCCCGGGAGAGGGACGGGACCCGCCGCGGGCAGTTACCGGCTCGGGAGAGGAGCAGAGCTAGGAGCAGGGACAACCCCATGCTGGAGCTGCAGCCACCAGACGGTCTCTGCGGCCACACCGCTCATGCTGCGTTCTGCTC
Organism: Florisuga fusca; assembly: GCA_038090715.1. Classification (NCBI taxonomy): domain Eukaryota; kingdom Metazoa; phylum Chordata; class Aves; order Apodiformes; family Trochilidae; genus Florisuga; species Florisuga fusca. Next base: position 12,922,081 of record JAAWXA010000026.1, read on the forward strand.
CCGGCCCCGCCGCTCGTCCCCGCCCCGGCCCC
>JAAWXA010000026.1:12930121-12984895 GCA_038090715.1 Florisuga fusca
GGTGGGCCGCTGCCGAGCTGAGGGGCCTGGCCGGCAGCTCGCCTGGGCCCTGTCCGACGGCCTGCTGCGGGGATTCCGGCACCTCGATCTATGGAAAGAGGGGACTGCCCGTGGCTGACGGGAGTCCCCGAGTGTGCAGGTTCTTTAGCTCGCTTAAGGAGGAAATAGACTTGATGTCCTGCCACACTGAGGGGGGACAGTAACCCAGGTTAACGGGAAGTGGGCCTGAGGTGGCTTTATAACCAGTCTGAGGAGCCTAGAGTAAGATGGCATGCTGTTGAGCAGACCACCTCCTGCTATCTCATTTTTGATAAAACATTACTTGTTTTTATTCATGTAGCGGGGACAGAGGTTTGGGGTTGTTTTTTTTTTTTTCTCGCTTCACTTCCCTGTGTTTATTTCCTATTTGTTTCTTTTGCTTTGACTAATCCCATCCTAAATACTACAGAACTGGTGACTTGTTGGACTAGCAAACGAAGGTTGTAGAATTCTTGTCCTTTGTGTAATTTCTCCCGCTGATTTTCTTAACAGGCATACGGCCTCCTATTGTGAATGGCCCAATGCCAGCACGGCCACTGGTTGCACTCCTGGATGGACGAGATTGCACTGTGGAGATGCCCATCCTGAAGGATGTTGCTACGGTGGCATTTTGTGATGCTCAGTCAACTCAGGAAATCCATGAAAAGGTGGGCTAGAAAATACACAAGCGTTTGGGCTCAGGGCTCTGCCTCTTGGAGTAACCAAAGCAGAGATTCATTTGGACTGTTTTTTGTTGTAGGTGCTGAATGAGGCAGTAGGAGCTCTGATGTATCACACCATTACCCTTTCTCGTCAGGATCTGGAGAAATTCAAAGCCCTCAGGGTCATTGTGCGTATTGGCAGTGGCTATGACAATGTTGACATCAAATCTGCTGCAGAATTAGGTATGATGACATCATTAGAGCTCTGTTGTGATCAGATGTCAAGTGGAAGACTGCATGTGTTTTTCTGTTTTATAGCTGAGTGCATTTAAAACCTTTTATGTAAAAAGATTTGGAGCTGCTCATTGTCAGGCATCTTGAGGAAGCTGACCAATATCAGAGCTGGTAGGTGGTCTAAAGGATTTTCAGTCCTCAGATTGCTGTGCTGTAGTGGCTTTTGTTTGGGGTTCAGAAATCCCTCTATGGTGTCTAGATAACTTCTGGTGAAGCAGCTTTGGGTGGTTTGTGGGAGAAGAATTGAGCACAATGATGTCTGGAAGCAGCCTGCAAATAGTGATGCAGGATAAACTCACTCTAAATGCTCAATTAGTGAGTTTTCTTATTAATTTATCATATGCAGGCATGTGTTGATTCAGCACTTTGTCATCCATCCCGTTAGAGCCCATTGCATGTGAAAAGTTTCTGGATCTGCTATTCAATGAACATGTGGCAGTGAGGCCATTAGACCTTGTAGTGTCCCAGGGGAGGTAGATCATTGCAGTACCCTGCCCCTTCTGTTTTAGATTTGTGTCAGTGATTTGAAACCTTTCTTCATGTAATGCATGCAGATCAGATTAGCATAAAATTTAAATAGGCATTAAAATTGCCAGATCTGTAAGAACAGATTAATTCCACATAAATGGAGATTGCATGTTTGCCTAGTGCTTGAATTAGGTCTAAAACATCTTCTCATCTGAATGATTCAACTGAATAGTCTCAAGAGTTCCTGGCAAGGTCTTTGGCTCTCATCCAGCCATTTCATTTTTGGGATGAATTCAGGACCTTAGGGTTTTCTGCTTAAACTCACCATCCATCTCTTTGATTCGCTCGGGAGTCAAAGCTTTCCCTTTCCCCCTCTTTGACACACATTAACCCAAAGAGAAATGGGTCAAAGTTCTTTCACTGTCAGAATGCTGCTTGCCTCTTTTGCTTTGGACTGGTAGTATGATGACCCTTATGCATGGCCAGATTTTCTTTTTCATGGACAATTAATGATTATTTTCATGCTTAGCCAGGCCCTTTAATTCATTCTGAAAAAACACTGCTGTTCCTTCTGTGTTTTGAATCTGCCAATCAGACTAAAGGGCTGTTTTGTGTGTTTGTGTTTTCTTACATTTAGGCATGGTATTGCTATAACATAAATCTGCATCTCTCTGTAAGAGATGACTGCATGTGGCTTACCCGAAGTTGAATGAGATAGTAACCATTGAGATTAAAAGAAGTTAAATGGCCCTATTTCTCCTCCTCTTGTCTTCTGAGTCATCAGTGTAGCTTTATGGCTTTGTTGAAAAGGATTTCATAGAAGAAAAGAATTGGATATCTGGGACTGTGTGTAGCCATTGCTCTCCTAGTTCGTTTTGAGAGAGCATGATGTGAGTTTAGTCAAATGTCTGCCTGTAAAGGGATCACAAAACAGTGATGCATTGCTGAATTTTATGTGTGTTCAACCATTGCCTAGATTTTATTCCTAGATTTTAAATAGGTGGTGGACTCTGGAGGAGGGAGAGTTTCCTTGGTTTTGACGAGTGGCTAGGGTTACATTTGGGAAGAGACCATTTCTTTCATCTGGTTAGTTTTATTTCTCGTCTCTTTTGTAGAATGAGGAGTACTAGCAGGAAGTGGTATGCTGCCAGCCCCCACCCTCCTTTTTTTTTTTTTTTTTTTTTTTTTTTTTTTTTTTTTTTTTTTTTTTTTTTAAGTTGCTTTCCCTTTCCTGACAGTAATTTTTGCTTCCGGGACTTTAACTCTGTTTGCATCAGTAACTTATCTGACTCTTACAGCCATGGGTTTTATGGTTCCTTGTGGTTGCATGTTATTCTACAGTGGGAGTGTTATGTGTTGTTATTTTGAAGTGTAACTTCAATTGGATTTAGAGAGGCTGCTGTGGCTTCTCTCTACATTTAATGAGTTAGTTACTTATTGTTGCTGTGGGAGAAGCTGGTGCTTGCTGTGAGCATCTGGACTGCAAAGCATGAAAGAGCTCGACCATCTGTCTTATTCTTCTACAGTCTGCCAGTTAATCTGTCAGGAGAATCTCTGGAATGAGTGCATCTTTTTGGATGCAGATCTTCTAAAATAGTTTCTCGAATCACTTGTATGATCCAGGTTTCTCATTTCAGTCTTTTTTTTTTTTTCTGGTGAGTGCATCAAGCAAATGGATATTTTTAAGGAAGAAATGGTATTTCCTTGGGGTTAAAAAGCTGTCTGGCCACATCTATGTTGTTGTAGAACGACCTACTGAAATGAATCCTGTGTTTTTTGGTAGAAGTTCTGGAGCACTAGATTATCTTTCAGCATTTATGCCTGAAGAGCTGCATGTTCGTTTAACATTGCAATGCTAAAAGTCTTACATGACCTCTGTGGCTTTGTAGGCATTGCAGTTTGCAACATCCCTTCCTCTTCAGTAGAGGAGACTGCTGACTCCACTCTCTGCCACATCTTGAACCTCTATCGCCGTGTCACTTGGCTGCATCAGGCCATGCGGGAAGGGAACCGAGCCTCCAGTGTAGAGCAGATCCGAGAGGTGGCTGGAGGCGCTGTGCGTATCCGTGGGGAGACTTTGGGCATCATTGGGCTAGGTAAGTGATGGGGATTGTTAGACTGGAAAGAACTGTGAGAGGTTTTGAGAACCTAAGAGTCACAGACTGAAAAAAGTGATAATTTTACGGCTGTTCATTGTGAAACACACTGACTCGTAAGGAATGCTAGTGCCCTATTCTGTGATGCTGGATATCTTCAAGAATTGGATGTATGTCATGGGATTGGGGAATTTTTTTCCATATTCAAATGTCTAGAAGAATTGGAACATTCAGACAGCTCTTCTTGGTGACTGTTTCCCTGTGTACTAGTCTCTGTATCAGTAACAAAGCCACCTGAAGGCTACCAAATCCTTCTCTAAGTTCTTGTAATCAGATATTACTGCCTCTGACTCAGGGTCCAGATCTGGTATGAAAAAGACTTCCTTCCAAGCTAAGGTCTGGCTACTGCATGGGGAAGGACTAAAATTAGCCACATGGGATCAACACTGAATAACCTTCTCTGGATCCCTATATCATAGGGGTTTCCAGGGCTGCAGTACCCTGAGCCCTGGCAGTAGACTCCAGCATAGGCTCCCAGTCTACCCCAGTATCTTGTTTTTTAAAGTTTGTTTTACCTTTCCTTGATGATTGTGGGTTTTCTTTTGTGAAGGCCGAGTTGGACAGGCAGTGGCTCTGCGAGCCAAGTCCTTTGGCTTCAACGTGATTTTCTATGACCCCTATCTGCCGGATGGAGTGGAGCGATCCTTGGGTTTACAACGAGTAGGAACCCTGCAGGATCTACTAATGCACAGCGATTGCATCACATTGCACTGCAGCCTGAATGAACATAACCATCACCTCATCAATGACTTCACTATTAAACAGGTGCAGCAGGAGCTTGATTTCCCCCACAGAGCACTGTGGAAATGAATGCAAACAGAAACTGCTGCTTTCAGAGAGGCTGAGAGTGTGTGAATCTTGCTGCCTCTGCCGTGTGCCTCCTGCTGCTTTGGAGGTTGGGAGTGTGTGGATCCGGATGCCTGTGCTTTGTGCTGTATAGAATTTCATTTTAAGAGGAGAACAGGATTGGCTCTTTTTGCCAAGTAATTTCATTTATAACAAATGTTTTAGGTGATTCGGTAATTTCAAATTACCGTTAAGATGCATAATTGACTGTGCTGGTTATAGCCAGATGTGGTGTGGCTGGGACTGTGTAAGTTTCTTTACACAGTTCTGCCAAAGCCTCTCTACCCAAGCCCACTGCAAAGTCAGTCTCGGGCTTTGCTCTGCTAGTCTATGAATGCTTTTCAGTGCTTTTGTGAGAGACATCTGGACGTTGTAGTCCAGTTTTGTATAGCTGGATATTTTATTCATGTCCTCTTTCTTTTTTAATGTAGTAGGATGAATGTGGAGTGCAGAATTTAAGAGCTCCACTTTTGCCCTTCTTCTCTTGTGGTTTTGTTTGTTCATTTTTAAAGCAAATTTCTCAAGCATTGCTTGCAGGCATTTCCCCTGTGGTTAGCTTTGCAGTGAGAGCACTCTAGTTCGTCCAGGCCTCATCTAGTCACTGCAGGCTCCTGCTCATTTCCAGTAGACTTCACAAGATTCACTTAGCTTCCATGAAGAGTCTTATTCTGAAACCATTTAGTATTTTTCTTCTTCCAGATGCGCCAGGGCTGCTTCCTAGTGAACACAGCCCGGGGAGGGCTGGTAGATGAGAAAGCCTTAGCACAAGCCTTGAAAGAGGGGAGAATCAGAGGAACAGCACTGGATGTGCACGAGTCCGAGCCTTTCAGGTAACATTTTACCTGCTTGCCTGCTGCCATCTTGTGACTCACCTGTGCTGGATGAGTCTTTCATGGGTTTTTGTTACCTGAGTGACAGCGATACCTGAGATGACAGAATAGGTTATCACTTCTGCAGAGAAACCACTTTTTTTTTTTTTTCCTCCCTTCCCTCCCTCCCTCCCAGCTTTGCTCAGGGGCCCTTAAAAGATGCACCTAATGTGATCTGCACCCCTCACACTGCCTGGTACAGTGAGCAGGCTTCCATTGAATCCCGAGAAGATGCAGCTAAGGAGATCCGCAGAGCTATTACAGGTAATGAAGAACACTGTGTGCTCTGCAGCTGCTGCTGAATTAGTATTCTTTTGTTAGTTCATTGCAAGGATTGTGTTGATTGTTCTGAAAACTTAGTGACTGGTTTCTGGACCTGGAGTGCAAGTTGATAATTGTCTCTTTGCCTTCCGAGAATCTTGTAACTAATGCTGGAGTGGCACTTTCCTCCCTGGAGAAGCCTTGTACCTAGCACATCTTCCAAATCCTTTGCAATAATTCCTTTAACAGTTACACTGTGCACCTTTTTTCTGTTGTACGTAAAGTACGTATTGTGGCTTGGGGAAGGCAAGGCTTGGCAACTGCAGTTTGTGGCCAATAGCTTCCACAAGAACACACAAGTGGGAAGGGAGGATCAGTTTCTTGTGTTTACTTTAGAGACCACTTGTTCAGAGGAGTCTCCCTGGCCCAGTGTTGGCCTGTGGAGGCAGATGGAAAAGGTGCTGTGCGTTTCCTTTCTACTTTCCTCTGTAAATGCTTCAGCGAATGAGCCCTTCCTTCTTGTGTCTGGGCTTTTTGTCATTCTTGGCACTTTTGCAGGTCACATACCTGATGCTTTGAGGAACTGTGTTAATAAGGAGTACTTGATGCTAGCAGCTCAGTGGTCCAGTATTGATCCTGCAACTGTCCACCCAGAACTCAATGGAGCTGCAGCTTACAGGTGAGATATGTAGGTTGTCCAAGATGCTGCTTCCAAGCATGTCTTCCTACTGAAGACATCCCTCTTTGGGTTTGAGAACTGCTTGTGCCTGCAAGCCCGTGTGTTTCAGTTGCTGTATAATCTGTATATGAACTCTTTCAAGAAACTTAACAGCAGCACTTGCACTAACTTGGCCGTATTTAGTTCTAGCTACATACTGATTACTTTTTCCAAATCCTTGCAAGACAGCCCAAGAGATATCTTAGCATAAGAAAGCCTGTTGGGTGCCTGAAAAGAGATCTGGATCTTAACATGTAGAAGTTGTGCATATCATTAGGGCTGTATAAACAAAGAATAGTTCTTACCTGTGCCTGAAATACCAGCTATTAAAGAGACATTGTCCAGTGGATTTGGGCAATGGCCTAAATAGGCTGTATTTCAGCTTGTCTGTTAAAGACCTGCCAGGTGACTGTGCTTTTCTGCCTTCTGCTTTTCTACCATCTATAAAGTAGGAAATATATTTTCTTTCCTTCCCTGAGAGATCTACAGAGGTTCAAATATATTTCTTGAGAAGGCACAGGGATGAAGAGTGGAAGTAATGGAGGAATGGCTCATTAGCAGTTCATGAGTATCGCTCTCCCATTTGTCTTCTTATGTCTAGCTGTTTTCTTAGTTCAGCTCCTTGTTCTGTCTTAGAGTCCAGTGAAGGATAACTGGCAGTTTGCACTCCTACTGATGATGGGGAGGGAATTCCCTGCCCTTCAGGGTACCTTCACACAGTACCTCATGCTGTTTTCCAGGGGAGATAAATTCTGAACCTGTTTGCCAAATGCTTAGGATGTGACCTAATACTGTCTCTGCCTGAGAACAGGTGTCCTTTGGTAATTAAGATAAAACTGCTACTCTTCATCTTTGGAGCTATTCTCTGTGTTCTGTCTCAGAGCATTTCTGTTAGAAAGAGGGATTTGTATTCAGCACGGGCCTGAGGGCACAGCTCCTTTCCCCTTGCCTAATTCTGCTGGACAAGCATGTAATTTCTGTTTCTGTTGGTTTCAGGTTTCCTCCAGGAGTAGTGGGAGTAGCCACCCCTGGGCTACCAGAAACACCAGTAGTGGAAGGGATTGTAGCTCATGGGATCCCTTCTGTTTCTCACTCTGCACCGCGTACCCCTTCCCCAGGAGAGACGAGCAAACTGGATGCAGACAGAGATATTCCTGCTGATCAATAACAGCATCTTTCTCTCCCCTCCTCTGGCAGCAGAAACAAAGTAGGAGGGTATCTTCTCCTAGGACCTTTAACACCCTACAAAGACTGTTTCCTGTTCATACAGGACAGGAGAATGCATTTCATTACTGGCAAACTTTAGCTCTTGCCTTTATTTTGTAACCCTTTAGTTTTAATCTCTCAATGAATCTTTCTCCTTCTCTGGGGCAGGGCAGCAGTGACCTTGCCTCCCCTTGGAAATACTTGGTTTAACCAATGATTTTTTCCCATATGTCTGCCTCAGTTGTCTGTGACAGGGAACTGTCTTTGTGCACTTGAAAACAGAAGTAGAGCTGCCTGATCAGGGATGACCCTCAGTGTTCCTAACATGAGACTTCAGTGCATACTTTTCAGTTGTGACTTGTAGCTTAAGTTCCGTTTGGCTGAACCTCCCTGAGTGTAGCCATGAAGAATATTGGAAAAATTCTACTGAATTGGAGTTGTGACTATTGTCTTTATTATGCCCTTGGTAGATTGCAGCCTAGGCTCAGCTCTGTGTGTTATTTCACTTGTTTTAATTAAGGTTTCCTGTGAGAAAAGACAATGCAGGCATTGCTAGTTCATGAGCATAGAAAGTTTTGGCGATGCAGTTCTAGGCCTGAAGTGAAAAGTAACCCTAAAGCCAGCCTTGTAAATTATTTGGATGGGATTAAAGTGTCATCAAATGCGTTCTGGTAGTCACCATGTTCGTGAGGCTTCAGAATAGTTCACCCTGACATCTGTGTAACTCACAGAAGGAGAGAGAATGCCAAAATGGGAAAAACTTGCATTGGCAGACAGCAGGGTGCTGTAACTTGCATCTGCGGTTGCTGGTTCCTCATACACATGTACCTCACAGTCTAATGGCAGTGTTTACCCACAAGGTATTTATCGTGTTAGAATCTAAGCTGTGCTACGGATTTTATTTTTTTTTTGCGAGTAACAGCATCACCTAGAAGTAACCTACCAGTGCTTTTGACACTTGTCTCTGTGATGATGGAGAAGGCAGCTTCTGGTGGTTGACCAAATTACTCTACACTAGCTCTACTAGCAGGTATTCCATCTCCAGTAGTGGGCAGGACAATACAGTGGTTTTTTTTACAAGAATAAGCTTTGTGATACTAAAGGAGAAACAACACACTGATCTTGTCAGCTGATGGTAAGGGAGGATTGTTGCTCTTAAGTCATTTCCCAAATGACTGAATATGAGTTACTTCTTTTGAGGCGTATGAGTCTTTGGCCAAACAGGTTCCATAGGAGAAGATTTTCTTCAATTCCAACTCTTCCTTTATTTTCATCTTGTTACTTTAGTTACAGCCTTTCCATACAAAAAGTGCAACGATTCCTGACTGATTTTTTCATGTGTGGGTATACTACAGAGTAGGTGCTATATGGGAGGCATACCCTGTGTGTGGGTTTGTCTGCCTCCCATCATTCTTCCCTCTGTTGTGTGTTCCCTCTGGAAGCTGAACAGTTGGGAAAAGACTGGAAGTACACCTTGAGGTGTGGACAAAATCCTCTGTTTAGGCTGCTTACAGTTTGGGAAGCTGAGGAAGGCTTTTAGAATTAATAAGTTTTCAGACTTTCACTGCTTTAAAATTCTTTCTCCAATACTGCCTTCATGTAATGGCATACTACTGACAGAGTGAAGTGATTCATTCCTTTCTCCTCCACATCCTCACTCCTCCCCAGCAACTCCAGAAAGGAAAATAGACAAGGAGTAAACTTCAGGTTTTTTCTTACAGATTTTACACTTTAACTCTGTAGCATTAGTGAGATTATTTTAGTTCTCTAGTGCTGAGTATCTTTTTTTGATAAGGTATTTGTCTCTGTGAAGGTTCTTGGCTTTTGTGTTTTCATGATGCTGATTATACTTTAAATTCATATACCTCCTTGGCTGCTCTGGTTTAGCAGATCAGACTAGGACTGGTGATAGGCACGAGTTACAGGGGAACTTCTCTGAACAAAAGCCTGGAGCTCAGAAGCTCTTTGATTCCAGCTGTACCTAAAATAACCAGCAGCAGTTCCCTCATCTCTAGGAAATCTAAATTTTACAAGCTACTAGCTCAGGAAGCTGTTCTGACAGGCAGACATGGAAATTTTTCAGGAACTGAGAGCTCATTTTCTGTCTGTTACCACATTAGGGAAGCAGTCTGACAGCAACTTCTTTTTTCTTATTTGCTGCTGAAGATTCCTGCCCTGCTTAGAGGTTCAGGTCTGAGAACTCATTTTGTGGTAAGGGGCTCCTAGCTTTGTGCTTTGTGAATACAGAGAATCAGAGTATCTTGACCCTTGTCTCTTCTAGAACAAGATGGATTATTTTTTAAAAAATGCAGCAATTTTTTTTAATTGTTAACTGCAAGTATGTCTATAGACCAGTCAAATAACTGAGCAGAGGAAGATCTTATCTGGGGGGCACTTGACTTTCTCCATTCTTATTTTTGGTGCCTACTGGTGACTAGTAAGTGTAGGAATTAATTGATGATGTAAGATATACTTCCAGTATGGGTACTGAGGAGGCAAAGCTGACAGCACTGATAGTGGCTCTGTTCTAGCCAACACTGTCTAGGCTGGTGATAGAATATGAAGGCAATTTTCCCCTTGATTGAAGGCACAGCCAAAAATGTCAAGGTAAAAATAAACAGAACCCTTATGACCTCAAGGAAGGGCTCGCTCTGTGCTTACAGGATTACTCTGCTCATATGCCACTGGTACCTCTGCTTACAGACTGAACCTATTATCACCAGATGAAGGCTGTTCTGAACAGATAGCTCAAAGAAAAATGTACCAGTACTCAAGTACGCTGTGGTCTTCTCCATCCCTGAGTGCCAAGTCCTTTGTTAGTTTTTTCCTGGTGATACACTGATTTTCAGCTTCCCCTCCCAAGCTTAGTGCAGTATACAGAAGTGGAAGGATTTTTAAATGTTTTTTTTCCTCTTTTATTTTTAAATGCCTTCCTTCAGAACTAGTGCAGAGCTTTAATCCCAAAGAACAGAAGTCTCCCAGGGTGAGGTGGGAATGCCCTGGCTGCACTAACCTGCTTACAGGAGGTGCTCACACTGTCCCAAGGTACATTCTGTTTGTCAGGGTCACTGCTGCTGACCAGCTTTTTTATAGAGGACTCAGATTTTCAGAAATATATTTTTGTAGACAATGACTAAACTGTGAAACACTGAAATAAAGCATGTAAGCAAAAACTTACAGCACTGTCCTCTGTACAGATGTTTTTCTCACTTCATTTCTCTTCTGACTCGTTAGGAAATGTTTGATTACTTCTTGGATATATTTTAATAAAGTTCTCCAAAGAACATGGCTGCTGTCTATGGAAGGTGTGGCCTTTAGATACAGTTCTGAAGGGGAGGGTTGAAAACCTGTGCAGGTAAGTGTCTGCATCACTTCTGCTTTTCTCAAATGAGTTAAGTTGGTTCTTCCACACAGTCACTCCTTGGATCAGATGCTTTGGCAAAGGACTTTCTTTGTATTCCGGAACAGTGACCGTACCTCAAGGCTGTGAAGGATGCAGGCTAAAACCTTCCGTGGTTAAGGGACAGCTCTGGATGGAGCCTGATGTTTATGTAAGTGGCTTGTCACAAATTAAATTGTGATAGCTGGTTTTGCAGCCCTTTAAGCGTGCAATTTAAATATGCATGTATAAGCAACAGTAGTCGTCTTCACCCTTTTAAGATGGTACTAGCAATTAATACAGAAAATCAGCCCACGAAATCTTAATCACCTCTGAAATAAATGCCTCTTCAAAATCTGCTTTTTCTGAAAAGCACAGTGCCTGGACGGGTGAGGCACTGCTGCTACTCTGGGGCCAGCAGCATTTACTCACGCCAGCCCAAAGCATTCAAACCCGCAACTCAGATCCCACATCTCAGGCTGTTTCTGTGCTGGGTTTTGTGTGCGTTTACCTCGGAATTGGGGGAAAACCTCCGTGATTACTCTCACAACTTCAGATTTTGACCGTGGTGTTAGCGACAGCCCCTGTCGCGGCCCTATCCCTCCTGGCGGTCGCTGCGGCTCCCCCCTTGGGCTCTATGCCCTCCCGACCCCGGCTGTGGAGCAGCGGTACCGGTCCTGAGGCCGGGTGCGCGGGGGATTGTGGGGGCAGGAAGGAGGACGGCAGGGGGGGACGGGAAGGGGCGGGGGCCCCCCCNGCTGATAGGTCTGTGTGCAAAGGCTGAGGTTTGAGTTGGTTGTTTTTGTTGTTTTCCCCGGGAATGTGTTGGGTGTTCTTGGTCAGCCTAAGCGATGGTCCTTGTTTGAAGGCACCGTTTTGAAGTGGGAATTATCGATTTTTTTTTCTTTTATTTTGGTGTTAACGGTAGGAATCTGTGCTTCGTGTAACACGTTTAAGCACTCTTTAGCATTTTGGTTTATTTCTGGTATAACTCTGTGAGATGCTCGGTTGCAGATCTTTTTGAGTCCTTAAAGATATCTGCTGCTTCCCTTTGCATGCAGCAGTTTTGCAGGTATTTGCTGTAAGTGATGGCCTGCTTTGGAGAACTGATGGCACACTTGTGAGAACTGTGGCTCTTAAAAGGACCCATGTTAGGGAAAAAAAGGTTTGGTGCTTTTGAAGACTTTTTATTCCCTTTGTGATTAGCTTTTTAAATTTTTGTTGTTAGAGTAAGTTCTTTGAGCTTCTTTTGTGCAGTTCCAACTTTGAGAAGTTTCCTTGACTTTCTGCATTGATGCTGCTTGCTTTGGCCTTATTTTAGAACTGCGATTAAAACTATAAGTAGGAAGTAGTGTGCTGGGTTTAGCTTTGCAACCCAGGTGGCCTGGCTTCTGTGTCTGTCTGCTGTTGAGAGCTGTGGTGATGCTCTCTAGCTGCTCCCTTATTTGTTTAAGGAAGAAGGTAAAAATGCAGAAAGGGGATCTTCAAAGGGAAAATGGGGTAAGTATTTGAGACACTATCTGAAACATGAAAATGTGTTTGGACTAACTAAGACCTGGTCTGCAGAGCTACTCTTGAAGAAGAGTGCATTTGACATGTGCATCATCACTGCTCTTGAACTGTGGAATCACCCATCCCAAATATGAGTGTGTTGTAATGGATTTCTGCTGTGCCTGATGTTACTGCTATTTTGGTGGAAGGACTGGTGGAATGTTGCCTTTTTTTTTTTCTTTGGTGAAGGTCTGTCCACTCATTTCTTGGTTACTCATTGCTATCCAAAACTATGACACCTGTTAGATTACCCTGACAAAGTAAAAATCAACTCTGCTTGATCAAATGGGAATAATAGGATTTTTGGAGTGTATGAATTCATTACCTTTGTTAAATGCTGCACTTCCCACCCCAATTCCTTTCATCAATAACCTTCCACGTGCAGTTTTAGTATATTCTTCAAATCTATACAAGAACTCTTAAATGTGAGCTGTGTCAAATACTCAGGGCAGGTTTTCGGAGTTCTGTAATGCAGAATGTTTGGTGTTGCCTTGGAACCTTCCATGCATGATGAACACTGCTTTGGCAGTGATAAGAGTGTCCTATCAGAAAAATTAAGTCACCCTTTTAATACTCATTCTGACAGCAGAAGCGACAAGCTGGCACCAAGCAGTCAACCACGTATCAGGAAATTATCATCTAAGGTAAAGTTAGAGTGTGGACTAGACAAGAATTATAGAACTTAAAGCATTTCAGAAAGCAGCTGTAATAGCTGTTTGGTTTTTAAAAAATTTTAATATTGGAATTTTAGGAAGCTATTACATTTTCTGGTGGGGCAAAGCCTCTAAAAAGGTTTTGTGTTTTTTCCCTTGTATAAATGTAATTATAGAGAGTACCTCTTAAATATTCTTTCTTTGATAAAATGTGGAATAATATAATTACTGTTGGCCCACAAATATATAAGGGTAAATCCTAATTGTTTGTCTTCAAAGCACCTACAAGAAATCTTGAGGAAAAACTGTACTGCTATCAGAAACCAGCTTTGCTTTTTCTAACCAGAAACAGATCTTACCCTTTTTCTCAAAGTGTCTGTTAGGACAGAATTTTGGAAGAATACTGGGCTGGATGGGTGTTGATAAGACCAATAGGCATATCTTTAATGCTTCTTGTTGTAAAAGAGATGTTTAAGAACAAACTGGATTTGAGCATGCTTTCAAATAAACTTTTTATTGCTTTGCAAGTGTAATACAGTTCTTCAAAGGAGAGCTGACTGGAAAAGCTCTGGAGGTGGATTTTCATGGTTGGACAGCGTGGACATAGTACATAGTACATACAAGCCTTGCTTTTTACCAAAGAAAATGCCATAAGCTGGGAATGTAGAAACCATACGTTTATGGTCACTTCATGTAGCTGAATTTTTAGTTACGGTTATGAAAAGCAGCAGACTTGGTTAGAGCTGTGCAAATAAAGTTTAGCAGGTAAATACTGCTATGTATAAACATAATTCCGGTACCTGTCTTGACACATTTGTTGGTGTATTTTTCTCTAAGGAAATTGTATGTGTCACACTTGAAATAAAAACAAAAGACTGAATGATGCATTTGTAATGGCAGTAGTCCAGCACTGAAACTGGTAGGGTTTTTGAGATACAGTTTAGCAGCTGGGAGTCCATTTTCCCATTCAAATGTTTGCAGAAAATCAGGTTTCTGTAATACCCATACTAAGATGTTTTCTCAGTTTTCAATGGAGATACTAGGAGTTTGAAAGTTTTGTTTGTGCTTCTAGGTGTGCCTGCAGTGCAGCCAGGGAGCTTTGTCTTGAGTTATTATTGTGTTACATCTCTGCTTTGGAGGCAGTCCTGAAAGAAGTAGACCAGTAATTTTTTTAACTTCTACTTCAAGTTACTCTTGAAGTAACTGCTTCAAGAAATCTGTTACGTAGTTTTAAATTCCCAAGGTACAAGGTTTTTATTTTTTTCTGTAGAAAACTGTTCTGCATGGAGCATGTATGTATGTATTTGGTGGGCAAGTTGTTTGTGCTAAGTAGCCAAGATGTTTTCTTTTGGCTGATCTTGTTCAGTGCTTCAGTTAATTACTTGATTATTAATTAGATTAACCATTCTTTTTTTCCTTCAAGACCTATCTTGTGATTGTACACATCTCTAGGGTTTTTCCATGTGCATATTTTGACTTTGTGTTGCCATCACGGGCTTAGGGTTTTACAGAGCTCTCACTTTTTTAATCAACTTGCAAGCTGATGGTGGCTTCAAAACTATTTCTGTACAGCCACATGAATTTCCTACGGATGTATTTGGAAAGTTTGTGTATAATTTTTGTGTTTGGTTGCTTTTTAACACCATACATCATAACATCATAAAATACCTTTACTCTTACAGTGAATTCTGTTGATAGGGTGCTCTCTAAGTAGTTATAAGGCTTCCAGTTTCTACTGTTGATTACATAACCAAAACAAAATGCAGTTTTCCTGCCACATACTTATCGTCCTGAGGTTGCTGTGCTTGTGACTCCAGTCACTTGTGCAATTCTTTATGCTTTTCCTGTGAAGTTGTTGGTGTCTGCATCTAATAATTAGTTCTGCCTCCTTTTGAGAAAGTCCTCTGTTTTATCAAGGCACCCAACTTTTCAATTAGTGATAGACTTGTTCTCTTTTGTGGTTTCTGAATGTGTTCTGTTTTGAAACTGTTCTTATTACCTTTCCTGTAGATGGAAAAATCTTATTACTTTAGTTTTGTCATTGATTAACTGATCCTATTCTTCTGAGGTAGTGATACTTGGTAGTGACTGTCTTGTCACCAGCGCTTGCTGTTGGAAATCTCTTCTTGGTATCTCACATACACTAGATGGTGGTGCTCCATTTGCAAAACACAGAAAGGTGGGGAGGTTTTCTTGTATAGTCCACTTTTCTTTGCAGGTTTTCATGCTTAGCAGTTGTTTTGCCATCATTATGCATTTCCTCCAAAAAGCCGTGGCTTTGTGATGTTCACTTTGTTCATTTTGACATTAATAACTGTATTCAGAGATGACTTTCAGTTGTCAGAGTTGCTTAGCATGCTGAATGATATGGAGGTGGGTAATTCCTGGGACAGGATGACAGTTTCGTAGATATTCTTCTAAAAAAAGCATAATTTCCTTACTTAAGAAGAAGTAGCTTTGGTTTCTTACTTTCTGATTGCTGAGAATGTAGCACTAAGCTCCAGGTTAAAGCTTACTTTTGAGACTGGGTTTCTTTCTTATTGCAGAGGTGTGATCTATCAACGAAAAATCTAAAATAAAAATTTTCTGTTATATAATCTATAAAACTCAGCAAAAATTAGAAGTGCTACTACTTTATCACCAGTGTTTTTTCAAGGAAGATGCCAGACTTTATTAAGCAAAAGTATTAATTATGATGCAGTAATAATTCCATGCCTCCCATGCTTACCATTGAAAAACTTTTTTCATCGTCCTTTTACCATTCTTCTTAGACTTTTGTAAATCACAGCCTTCATTTTCAGTCCAGTGCCATGTGACGCTTTTGATGCTGACATTCAGGTTAGATAACGTAGGAGAAAGTCCTTCATATCATCTGTAATTTATGTAGTTAAAACTATCTTTCACTTTTAACTCCTTCTATTTATTGCCTTGTTTTGTTTTGGTTTGTTTTTTTCCTACAGATTCCTCCCCAGCCCTCACCTGAAACTTATTCTAGTATTTGGCACTCTGGTGGATGGTGAAAGAGTTCTTAGTGTACAAAATGGGTTGGTGCTGCTTCAAAAGGTCTGTGCAGCAAGGTCTCTGATGGCAGGAAGTTTCTGTAGGAATGCAAACACTTTCTGAAATAAAGCTCCTCTTAAAAAGCAGAGCATGGTGATTAACATATTTGGCTCTGCTTGGTGTAAAATACAGCACGATTACTGGATTAATTTCAAAGTGTGACGGATGTTACATGACTGGCTTGGGATACAGCTTGCATTAAGTGCTGCTGTGTGTACTGTGTATGGTGCTGCAATTTTTGGTTCAGATGGTTTGATAGATTCACCTTGGCCATGCAGCCAAGGGACTACAAGGTTTCTGTTAGATCCCAAATTTGACTTGGATAGGTTATCCAAGTAAGATGCCTGGGATAGTAATTCTTCTTTTGTTTCTGTAAACCGTAACTGTCCAAATGAGCCTGTATCTGGAAGTGTTCAGCTGCTTGACACAAAGTTGTAAGTCCTACTCGAAAGAGTGGAAAAAAGCAGTGCAGCATGTGGGAGAGGTAATGATCCAGTCCTACTCTTCATGTTTAAGAAAAAAAATCATTGATGAAGACTTCATTGGAAGAGTTTGGTCTCATGTTACTAGTAAGTCAATAGATTAGCTAGCTACTAGGAGAAAGAAAAGTAATGGCACTTTTTATCTCTTGTATGTGATGCTTCACTGGACCCCTAAGCAAACAGCATGGAGAAAGACTGCAGGAAACTAAAAATTCCTTGTGTGTGCCTTGTTTCCAGGCCACAGGTTCCCTAAATGTTCCCACTGCACACAGTGGAGTCAACTGGGTTGCTTGTTCAAGGCAAAACAATAGGACTGTGTAGTGACATTGGTGAGGCAGTGTCCTGGCATTGTCAGTAACAGCAAGCTGCTGGAGTATGATTTTATTTTCATATAAGCTGATAAAAGGTTTTTTAACCAATCTAAACTCCTGAAACACATTAAGTATATGAACTACATATTTGATACTTGCGGTGCGTCAGGAGAATAAAGCGCTATACTACTTGAAGTATTTTTAAATTATTATTTGAGAATCGGCTACAGTAAACCACCTAGTGTGCCTAGTGAAGCATAATTACTGAAGTGGAAGCTAAAAGTTTTCTAAGCATTGGTTCGTACACATCTTTGTTTCATGTAATGGATTCCAAACAATTAGAATGCAATGATTGCATTAGAAAACTATTAGAAAAATACTGTAGTTTAGTTTTTTGGATCTCATTTAATGGTGGTACTAGCTGCATGAGATCTTGGATGTGTGTTCCAAGTTGAAACCTCAGTATCTGCCTTCCCTTCTTTCTTCTCTGATGTGTTGATAATGTAGTTCTTTCTACATTATGAGTAAAAGACCATGAGCCTCCTTGTCACCCAGTTTTTCTTGGTAGTCTGCAACAGATTCCTACCAGTGCCTCCTTTCTGGGCGTAAGTACTATTATTCCAATTTACAGATGGGGAAACTCAGCCAATGAGACCAAATGGCTTGACCAAGGTCATGCAGGAAGCCTCTGATGAAGCAGGGAATTGAACCTGGGTCTCTGGCTACTCTCTAGCAACTGATGGACCATCCTTCCTTGCAAAACTAGGTAAAATTTAAGACCATATTAAGGGATATTTTTTAACTTGGATTTTTTGCCATCTTCTGCTTTTTCTAATCTATAAAACTCTAGAATGTAAAGTTTTTATATTTTTTACAGATGGCATCTACATTAGATCTTTGTAAAAATTCTAATGCAATAAGCTACAGTATTCTTTCTATTATAAATTATGTTTAGAGCCTGTGTGTCACGTGCTGAAAAAGGCCAGTGTATCTGTCTTATTCACGCTATGGTCTTTCTATTGTTGATGCTTTTAAAGTGTAACTGATGTTGGGAAACTTAAGGGTAAATTCCATTTGAACCAGAGTAGCTTCTTATATTGTATTAAGATGTGAATGTTAGGGTAGTAGCTAGACAAGAATGTGTCTTCTGGAGAAAAAAAAAGTGCTTCAGCCTGTCCTTGTCAAATAATATAAAAGTAAGCAGAGCAAGAGCTCTGCTTCCTATTGTCACTTTTTATTGTGACATGAAAAAAAAGGAAGGGGGACGTGGAGAATTACAGGTGTGTCTGCACCCTCTGTGTTTTGTATTGAAAAAAAACCTGGTTTCTTAGATTTAAAAAAATTGAAAAATTATTGTTTGCGATAGGTACTTGTTAAGGGAAGTGTTTCTCCCTTTAGGAGAACATGGAAAATCCTGCAGGTGCATTTTTTTCTGAATAGTATCATTGTTTATGTGGCACAGGCATATCTGCCTGTAATTGCATATCTAATCACCATCATCAATACTGCTGTTCAAGCGTATTAACATATAACTGCTGGTTTTATCATTGGCTTGTCTAAATGGGTAGTGAGCAGGTAGAAGGGTGAACAGAAGGTATTTACACTATGTGTGACCGTATGAATTGTAGGGCTATTGATATTTTTGAGATAATTTTTTTCTGGAAAGCCAGGGCTTTAGCATACAAATGTTTCCCTCATGACTCAGAGCTGCACAGTTTTCCAATTAAGATTAGAGAAAACCCAGGAAACTTGCAGTTACAATGCAGCCACTTTGCTTAAGGCTTTTGAGTTTTTCAGCAGTGGAATATTTCTGTTTTCTGTTTACCACTTTAAATTTCAAAAGTGTATGTGTTTACTCACTTTCTAGTCTGTCTGATCGGTCCTTTTCTTCCTTGATTTAGGCATCTCTTTCAGGGATTCCCTTAGTGGTTTTCCTCATAGACCCTAAGCATAGTGGACATCAGCTGGTGAATATGCAGTACTCGCTGTCTCTAGTAACACAGAATGGTATATGCACGAACACTTGGTGTGCTCTGCAAGTCAGCTTCTGCTTCCTGCACATCCAGTACACAAAATTATTTCTGTCGCAGATTCTAGAAACCAAAACAATATAAACATCGCTGTTTATATTGAGGCTTTCATGCTTTTTGTTGCTGTGTGAGTCATGGGAGAGTGCTGATAGTATAATGTAGAGTGTTGCCTGGATATGGAACAGCTACCCTATGTATCTATGTAGACTGTGTGTATTGACTTAGAATTAGTAACACTTTTTTAAATGGTTGTAAGTCAAAATTTGGCAGGACTCCATGGTTATGTTGATTATACAATGACGGAAGAAAACTGAAATTGAAAGTGAAGTGTGTAAAACAACCATGCTGTGACTTCTCTGAGAGGATCTTAATATGAAAGAGTTGTAAGAGTTTTCTCTCTGTTTGACCCAGTTCCTGGGTCTGGTGTTTTGTAAAGGAACACAGTAAGGTCTGTTTTCTAAGTCATGGAATAGAATAGTTCAGTTGTAAATAACCTATGATGGTCATATAGTCAAACTGCTTGACTACTTCAGAGCAGCCAGAAGTTGAAGCAGGTATTAATATCACTGTCCAAATGCCTTTTGAACAGTGACCAGCCCCTCAGCCTCCCTCTCTATCAAGTAGAAAAACTCAGTGTCCTCAGCTGCTCCTCAGAGGACATGCCTTCCAGCCCTTCACCAGCTTGGGTGCCCTCCTCTGGAGGTGTCCAGGGACCTTCACATCCTTCTGAAATGGCGGGGCCTGGAACTGCGCTGTGTGCTTGAGGTGAGGTGGGACAGTCTCCTCTCTTAACCAGCTGGTTGTCCTGTGTCAGGTCCCTTTCTGTGGTGCTGCTCTCCAGCCCCTCCTTTCACATTTTATACTTGTGTTGGGCATTATTTCTTCCCAGGGGAAGAATCTGGCATTTGTTCATGTTACATTTCTTTCACCAATGATTGCCCAGTGCTCCAGTCTGCCTCGATCCTTCTGCAAAGTCACTTGTCCCCTGAGGGAGTCATGAGCACCTGCCAGTTTGGTATCATCAGCAAACTTGGGACAGTATCTAAAGCCTTGCTAAAGTTTAGAAAAACTACATGCACTGCCTTTCCTTCATCGACTAGGTGGGTGACCATGTCATAAAAGGAGATAAAATGAGTTAAACAGGGCTTCCCCTTTGTGGACCCATGTTGACTGTGCCTGATGAGTGCTTTGTCCTTTAAATGTCTTGCTAGAGTTTCCTGATTTTTCCAGGTACTGAGGTTAGGCTAACAGCTCTGCAGTTCTCTTAGCCTGAAAATGGGCTAACATTGTCTAGCTTCCTGTCATCAGGGGCCTCCCCAGCCTCCCAAGACTTTTGGTACATGATTGAGAGGGGCTCTGCTGTAACATCTACTAGAATGATATAGATGGCATTGCTCCTGCTTTGTATATGATGGGTACACAGTGTTTGTGGGAATATTTAGTGATCCTCTTAAACAAATGTGAAACATCCATCTTGAAGTTCATCACAGGCTATTTCTGGTAAGTTTGTTTTTTAAACCAGGAAATGTGTTAAATTTGCTACTAAAAGTACAGCTGCTCCACTCCATCGATTTATTGTGATTCATAAAATGTGAGGTGTCGAATAGGTTGAGACTGGAAAACATTTTCTTACAGTCTTACTTCATGTGTGTCACAGGGTAAATTGACTTGTTTAAGTCTATGTTAAATAATAAATTAAAAATTAACCTAATAGTTATCCTTATTTATTTGGTACAGAGTGGCAAGCTGCATCTTATTGCTTGTTTGAATGTCTGCCGTTAGTGATCCTTGGCAACTAGTTTAAGGAGATGTGCTAGTGAAGAGTCCTGTCTGGATAATTACTTATAAAATATCCCCTCCTTTTCATCAAATTCTTAAATATCTTGCAAAAAGGCATATATTCCAATGTCAGCATTATTTAAGAATTTCTTTCTGTCAGCCTCACTTCATGTCACATTCTACAGCCAAAGCAGTGCATGAATAAGAAAGGTACAGACCCAGTGTAAAGGCATTCAGTCCAATTTTTACTATATTGCTGAACTTTGTTGAAATAAGGATATCTTAAAAGATCCAATTGTCTTTCTGTGCAGGATGTCTTAAGCAGTAATGGAGTTCAAGAATTTGTGAGAAAAGTTGCTTCACATTCTCTCCCTCTCCCCTTGGAGTTTGAGCTTTTGAGTATAGGGGGCAGGAGTGGGGAAGAGAACTGATTAGTCTCTAATACCCCTTTTAGGAAGCGTTACTATTAAATCACAGAGGTGTCTGTCCAGCTTAAGGTGTTTCTTAACGGATTAGGAATTTTTTGCTGTTTGTCTGACATATTTGATTAAATTTGTATAGTGTATAAGTTTTGTAGAGGAAAGACTGGAATGTGACTTTGTTTTATCATTCGTAGAACTAGTTGTTAGGATGTAGAATGATGCTTGTAACTTGTGTTTCTGTTCTTAGCATTCTTGCCATGTGATTTGCTATGGCTTTAATGTTTGTCCTTTTTGACAGAAGAAGAGCGGCTGGTATCTCAGAATAGTGATTCAGAAGGGTAGTGTGGTCACAAAGCTTGCGATTTGGAGTGATGTAGAGTCAATTAGCTGTCCTGAAACAGGCTGTTTGTTGAAGTGCCAAGTTAGAGTGTCTAAATTCTAAAAAATACTCCTGGGAAAGAGGCTTGCACTGGGTCATCAGTTGTATTTTTGAATGAACAATTTTCACAATTTTAATTTTGTATGGGCAAATGCAGCATTTGGAGCCATTGAAGTATGTCTGGGGATAATTTTTTTTTTGTAGGTTAGTACTTGCTGTGAATTTGATTAATTTTTCTTTTGTAATGTCTGATAGCTATATAGATGCGATGCTCTTAGTATTATCATTATAATACTTACCTTGATTTTTCTGACTATAGCTGCTGTCTCCTTATCCATAGGGCTTGTATGAATCTAATTTTTCTATTTAGTGTCTGAAAAAAAGCTGAAATGCCTTCTGGTTTATTGTTTTAAATCAGATCTTTGTGGAATTTGATGGCTGTAACTGGAAGCAACATGCCTGGGTGAAGGTCCATGCTGAAGAGGTTATAGTGTTGTTGCTGGAAGGATCATTGGTTTGGGCACCTCGAAATGATCCAGTTATGCTTCAGGGGACTCTAGTCTCACTGGCACAGTGGCCTGCACTGGTGAGTATTTGGCCAAAGGGTCTCATATCCTCAGAGGTTTGCATCAACTGTGCTATGGAATACAACACTTGAATATTGTACAGGGCATCAGTGTGCTGGTACCAGAAATTGCTTGGTGATGGATTTTTTAAAACTGATAGATAGGAAGGCAGTAAACTGCAGGAATTATGGGCTTAGACAAATTGAGTAATAAGGTGCGTTAAAATTCAGGCATTGGATGGTGGAGGTTGAGAAATAATTTTTTTTATTCTTTGTGATACTTAAATAGTATGCGAAGACAACTATTGTTGGCCTGTATGCTTTCTTAGTCACTTCTATAACCTTTGTTTTTTGTTGTTCATCACAGACCTTCACTCCTCTAGTAGATAAGCTGGGTTTAGGCTCTGTGGTCCCTGTGGAGTTTCTTCTGGACAGACATTTATGTTTCCTGTCTGATGCCAGTGGATTACGTTTGTTCCAGGTATTTTAACAGTGTTCAGTTGAAGTGCAAATTTATCTTAGTACTGGGATTGTCAGATTTTTTATTTTTACTTTTTTTACTGTTCCACTTCCATATTCTTGTCTTTTTCCTTTCATTGCCCTGTGATGTATTTGCATTTCTTTCCCTGCATTTCCAAACGCTTACAGTAACCTTCATCTGCATGCAAAAACATCCTTGTTCCTCTCCATGTCGATCAGCAGACCTAGCTGTCAAGCATCATGTAGATGGTAATTTCAATGAAAGTTTTGCAACAGCTTTTGCTTAGTGAGTCTTTTTAAAAACTAATGATTCTGTTACCTTAAAAGACTATGCTTTCATGATCTTGAAGGTCTTTTCCAACCAAAACGATTCTATGATTCTGTGTTGTTGGCAGGTGGGAACAGAGAGTCAAAATCAGATTCTGCAGGAACAGCCTTCACTAAGAGAATCTGTCAATGCATTGCTCAGTGACCAGAAGCTTCAAGAGATATTTAGTAGAGGTGAGAGGTCTTTTCTATCTCAGAGCTACTTTGTTGTGAAACAATTAGGCTGTGCTGGAACTTGTCAAGGAGAATAGTAATAGTATCTGTTTGCGTCTGGACTGAGTCAGAATGCTGTGACAGTCCCCCCTGGATTGATGCTTTGTAATTACTGACCTGTAGGTAGCAAGCATTTAGGTAGCAAGGAGCCCCCATCTAGTTTGATTCTGTCAAAGGAGTGAGTTTATTTTGATATTTCACTTTTTTTTTTCTTGTAAACTGACTTGTAAGAACTTGTAAAAAATTAATCTTGTCTTTTCAATAGTTTTGAGCTATAGCAGGGAGGACTTACTGACTTTTTGGCTTATGAAGGTTTTGCAGCAGGAGCCCTAGCATTTTTATTTCTTTCCACCTTGAAAAATAGCACTTCAAGCTCTAATTATGGAACAGAATTCTTCTTTTATTTTATGACACTTAACTAGTATTACACAAAGCTTGTCTGGAAAATGTACTCAAAGTCCTTCTTTTCCAGGTCCTTATAGTGTCCAAGGCCAAAGAGTTAAGGTTTACCAGCCGGAGGATGAAAATAGCTGGCTTTGTGGTATTGTGAGCCATCAAGACCCAATAACTCGTCTTATGGAGGTGTCTTTAACTGAGGTAAAAATATAAATAACTTCTTTGGTGTTCCTAAAATATCATTCTTCAACTTCTCATGGAGAATGACAATTTCACCAAAACCTGTATATTTGGGTCTTTTTTTGTTTTGTTTTGTTTTAAAAGAAGAGTAGTTATCCAGGTTGTGGTTTGAATTTTTAAATTATGATGACTTTCCACAATAAATGATAATACACAGCCCTGTTACATAGAGAAGCTGTAAGAATTTCCCTGGAAATTAGTGGTATGTGAAAAAATACCATAAGTGTTATATTAGAACAAATTTACAAGGAAGCAGTGGCAGGAATGAAATCTGAAAGTTTCTGAAACAGACAAGGAGTAAAAGAATGGAAGGTAGACTGGAAGGCTGTAGTATTACTAAGAAGTGGGACGGAAAGAAAAGGCAAATGGGAGAGGGGCTGTAAAGTAACCCTGTGCTTGAGGTCTCTTTATGTTGATACTATATATTCTGAAATAAAAACTAACCTCTTTTCTTCCTCCTCCCTCCTCAACATCACCCTGCATAAAAATTAGAGTGGCGAAATAAAGTCAGTGGATCCCAGACTGATTCATGTGGTGATGGATAACAGTGCTCCAAGTGAGGTACTGCAGCATTTCAGGTCTTGTATATATGGTATAAAACATCACAAAAACTTCAATAGAAAACATAAAAAACATGGAAACAACTGAAAACTGATGCTATGTTCACTCTGGGAGTTTGATTATGTCATTGGAAGAGGAATATGTTTTTATACCGCTTTGAGAGATGGTCATAGCTTTCTTTAAAAAATTACGGTTTTATTCAGGCCTCTTCTACTAATTGCAGCATGGATCTTGGGGGTGGTGTTCAATAAGCGTGTTTATGCTACATTTTAAAGGGTAGTGCTCTGATGAAGCCTGTCTGTATGCTCAGTGCCTTTTTCTGATGGGATTACTGTGCTTCTTTAGACATTTTCAGGCATTTCTAAAAATTACCATCTGACTCCACTGAAGCATGGTATTTCATTGCTTCAGTTAAGTGGTTCCATGATAACATTTGAACCTGTGTTTTTCCCTAGGCTAAAGGGCAATCTGTCTTCTGTAGTTAAATATTGTAAGCTTTGGATAGTGGACAGAAAGTGTGCCCCTCAGAACAACTGTGGGGTTTAGACTTGTAGAAAAAATGAATGTGAAAATAGTTTTCACACATTTGCAAGAACTGTGTTGGAGTATGGCCGTGGTGCATGTTTCTCAAAATCTGCCATGAAATGGAATGCCCTACAGCAAAGTAGCTCAGCTAAAAATATTACTGTGATTTTATTTGTACTTACCCTAGTACAAAAAAGATGACTGAACACAATGCTTTGTCCTGTTCAGATGTCTTAATTTGTGATTAAGAGAAGTGTTTTTACACTTAAATGCAGTGTAATGCATGTGTTCTAAAAGAAAAATGTTAACTGAACAGCTCTTCCTGATTGTTCTGTTTACTGGTTACAATGTTTTGTCTATTATAGGGAGGGAGTCTGAAAGCAGCTAAATCATCTAAAGGGAAAAAGAAGAAGGAAAGCCTGGAGGGAAAGGATGGGCGGAGGAGGAAAAATGCTTCAGAATCTGGGTGTGACCCTGCAACAAAGAAGCTAAAGGAGAGGGGTGAGGTGGATAGCAATGGTAGTGATGGAGGTGAGGCAAGCAGAAGTCCTTGGAAAGGAGGCTCCAATAGCGAACCAGGACTGGATCCAAGGGCCAAACAGCTGCCTTCATTCATCCCTCAGATTAATCGCAATATACGTTTTGCCACTTACACCAAAGAGAACGGCCGAACGCTAGTAGTCCAAGATGAGCCAGTTGGTGGTGACACACCACTGCCCTACACTCCATTTTCCTCTGTGGCTGGTCAAGCGTTAATAGCTGGATCTGGATGTAAAGAGGCAGGAAAAACACTGGACCAGGCTGGACCAGGCACAGTGTCTTCTGCAACTGCAGTTACTACAACTGCTTTGACGCCAACAACTGTGAGAATCTCTGATACCAGTTTGCCAGCTGTTACTGGACAGGAGAAACTGAAAACAGGCCGACCACAACCCCAGGGAGAGGTGAGCATCTTATAATCCAGCATAATCAAGACACACATTTATATATTTGCAGTGTTCTGTAACATACTCCTATTACAAAGTGTGTCCGTGGATATGAGAAAACTCCATTATATCTGATGAATCTCTCCACTCCCAAAGGAAACCTTTCTATTATCTAAGAAAGAACTCAAAAGAAAGTGAAGGTGTTTGGTGAAGGAGCTGTAAGAGAGAACTTTTTAGCAATCTTCCCTTTATCCAGCATTAATCTGAAAAATGCACCCTTATAGTTGCTTTAAGCACTGGACTTAATATAATTAATTGTGTTGTGGGAAGATAACCTACTTAATATCTTGCCAGTGTTCACCAAGTAGGACATTTAAGTAACTTTAAAAAAAAAAGAAGCCTCAAAACCAGAAAAACAGTGAGGCTACATTTAGTGGACTGTTATGGATGATCAGCTTCTCTGTTACACCTATTATATCTCCTTAGTAGAAAAATGATCCAATTGCATCATACACTATTTAGGACTGGGAAGAAAAAAAAAAATTAAAATATTTGAAATGGATACCTTTAGAATTAATTTTAATAAAGAGCTCAGTCCAGAAACAGCTTGAAAACATTTCAGTCATGTCTTTGTAGAAGGAAAACTATGTTAAAAGCAAAATAGAAGACTTTTTAATTTATCAAATGAAGATTTATAAAAACAAAGCAAGATCAAAATCTCACCTCAGTAAGTACAGCAAAAATTAAGCAGCTTGTATTTTACTGTATAAAGAAGTGAAGAAAAAGGGAGATGCAGTAGAGTCTAAGGTGATTTCCAGAAAGTTGAGTGGATTACATTGGTCTTGTCTTTTGTTGTAGCTAATGGAACGGGCAGAAAGGTGGGATAAAGGTTCCTAGGTGGTAAACTGTAAAGGAGAAATAGAATTGTAGAAGACAAGAGTGCTGCATAATTAAATTGTTATATGACAGTGTGACCTGCTCTCTTCCACTCCACCCTTACCCAAAAATACCAGAAAAAAACCCCAAACTAAAAGAAGCAACTTGGAGGAGCATGAAAGATGGGAGATGACTGAAAAGCAGTTCCAATAAGGTTCTCTTCTTGCTGATTTGAATTAATATAATCAGCAGTTTAAATAACTTGCTTTTCTGTGAGTTAGTTCATCTTGCCTTGTGTCTTGCTTTTCTTCTAAAGCATGGTAAGTGACTTAATGTTCTCCACATGTCTCTAGTGTGTGACAGATACTGTTAGCTCATTGCTTTCAATGGCTTGTAGGTAGGAATTTAGCCTAGTAGAATCTTTGAAGAAGTTACTTCACTGTAAGTAATTCTACTGGAAGTCTCTATTACAGGTGGATAAGTAGAACACTATTTGTCCAATTAGATGAACCGAACGAAGTACTGCTGAATCAAAACAAGAATCCTTTAATAGGCTAATGCTTTTTTATTTCATTTCAGAATTCCCGAAATTCACTTTTGGCTTCTGGTTTTGGAGTCTCTCTCCCAAATGCTTCCCAGTCCTCGGTATTTGGGTGTGGAAGGAGCCAATCAAATGGAGTGATGACTCCAGAAAGCAAGCCATCTGGCTTTCCTTTTGGTTGTAGTACTGGACAAGAGGCTCAGAAAGATTCTGATCTTTCCAAGAACTTGTTTTTCCAATGCATGTCCCAAAATCTACCTTCCAGTAACTACTTCACCGTCATTTCAGAGAGCTTGAGTGAAGATGCCTCTAGTCAGGACTCATTCAAGCCATGTACAGAGACTGTGAGTGCTGGGATCTGTAAGAGTAAAACTATTTCAGCGGACACTAAACCAGGAGCTCAATCTGGCAGTTCTGTGGAGCGGAAGCTGCCTGTGGAATCTATGCCCACCCTTACTCCAGCCTTTTCACGCAGTCTGTTGACTACTCGCCCCCCAGATAGTCATGAAAACCTATTTTTGCAGCCCCCAAAGCTATCAAGAGAGGAACCTTCCAACCCTTTCCTGGCATTTGCTGAAAAAGCAGAACTTGGTCCTTTCAGTGGCTTTGCATCTTCAACTCAGACAGGGTTGTCTACTCCCTCTACATCTGTGGGTCATAAGGCCACTTTGGGCTGGCCAGAATCACTCACCTCTACAGACTCTTCTCTAGCTAAGAAGAAAACCTTGTTTATAACAACTGACTCCTCAAAGATGATCTCCAGTACTCCTGGTTCAGCTGTTGCTGCTGGTGTTCCGAGTCCTTCCACTGTAGGGAATGGCCGTTCCAGCTCACCTACCAGCAACCTGACACAACCTATTGAGATGCCCACACTTTCCTCCAGCCCAACAGAAGAAAAGCCAGCTGTTGGGCCCGGGCAGCAGGACAATCCTCTTCTGAAAACTTTTTCTAATGTGTTTGGTAGGCATCCACCTGCCTTTTTCTCTTCACAAGCAGAGTTCCCACAGGAGAGCAAAGCCCCTTTTGAAGCTGTCAAAAGGTTCTCTCTAGATGAGCGGAGCTTAACATCCAAACAGGACTCGGACTCCAGTACCAATAGCGACCTGTCAGATTTGAGTGACTCTGAAGAACAATTGCAGGCCAAGGCTTGTATGAAGGGAATCCCAGACCACTTGATGGCAAAGCTCGGACACAGTGCAGAACGCACTGCTGAGTTGCTGCTGGGAAAAGGGAAAGGGAAGCAAGCACCAAAGGGTCGGCCTCGCACAGCTCCCCTAAAAGGTGATGACTTGAATGCAGGGTGTATTGGAAGCACAAGGAGGTGGGATATTGGGTTATCTCCTGTGTGATGAGCTATATGAACCAGCCACAAGTAAAAAGCTCATTTGTGTTCAGTATGCAGCACACAGGGTATTTGCAAGGCTAACACTCAATGCATCATGTATGTGAATTAACGTGTTCACTTTGAGAAGTGTTCAAGCATGTATTTGTCAGGACAGAAGTGTGGTGTTTTGCGGACCTGAACAGTCCTACTTGGTCTGCATGGATATGAGCATATAGATCTCTGAATATGTGTTTGTTTGGGCCGGTTTCCTTTTGCTGTTTCAGTTAACTAATGGGTTTTTACTTCTACTTTGCCCCACCCAGTTGGTCAGTCTGTGCTGAAAGATATGAGTAAGGTGAGGAAGCTGAAGCAGTCAGGTGAGCCTTTTCTCCAGGATGGCTCTTGCATCAATGTAGCTCCACATCTGCACAAGTGCCGGGAGTGCCGTCTGGAGCGGTACCGCAAGTTTAAGGAGCAAGAGCAGGATGACTCAACTGTGGCATGTCGCTTCTTCCATTTCCGGAGGTGCTCGAATTCTTCCTTCTTTCATATGTAGTCTATGTGCAGAGCTTGGACCATATCCAAGCACAAAGTAATTGCTTTGCTTATTTAATGTGCTTGGATACAATAATGGAAGATTTAGTGTCTTGCATTTCTCTGCATTGCCTGACTGGAATTCCCTCGCTGGGGCACGAGGAGCTGCTATTGGAAGATACAGCTGTATGATACTAAGTGAGCCTCCAGATCCAGCCTCAGGAGATTGAATTTTGTTTTATTTGGTAAATTCACTGTTGGGTAGCAGTTTGTATTTAGTAACTGTCCTCTCTCTCTTTCATAACGAGTTCAGAACAGAGAAAATTTTAATTAGGTCAGCAAGTAACTAAACATTGGCAGCATGTGGCTAATGTTTGACGAGGTTTTGTTGAGTACAGAACTGTGTTTTAGAAAAAGAATACTACCTGTGTTTCTTCTGTGTTGTGTACATGTCTTACGGTTCTTGGATGTGTCATGCTTCTCTTCATCTTCCTTAACTGCTTATTCTAGCAAGTACTATTCATCTTTTTCCAAAAAGATGTTTTTTCACTTTCTGGCACATAAAGGATGAAGAG
Source organism: Florisuga fusca (assembly GCA_038090715.1). Lineage (NCBI taxonomy): Eukaryota > Metazoa > Chordata > Aves > Apodiformes > Trochilidae > Florisuga > Florisuga fusca. The sequence goes on from JAAWXA010000026.1 coordinate 12,959,749, forward strand.
AACTTGTAGTGTGTGCCACCCTTCAGATTGTAGCTGATTTTCTTCCTGAACGTATTAAAAATTAATCTAGCACTGAGGTTAAAGAAAGATTGTTTTTGCTTCAAAATGGCCTTACCTTTAATATTGTCAGGAGAAGTTCAGGGTTCTGTTAAACATCTGTTACCACACAAAGACTAGGAGGGTCAACAGCTACTGATAAAACAGTTTTGTCTCTGTGGAGAGCAGTGGAAAGAACAATAGGTACAATAAGGACTTTTGTCTTGTAATGTGAACTCTTAAAACTGTTGCTGCTACATGCTTGCAGCCCTAGCCATAACTAAAATACTGGTTTTCCAAATGCTGGGAAATAACTTAAAATAAACAACGGGTTAAACTATGAGAACCATGCACATGATGCAGCAGACCAAATAAATTGAATTTAGTGATCTCTTTCTATTAGTAGTATAGGGAAATGTTACTTAGCAAGCTGTAGCAATTTCCTGTATGTGGAATTTCTCACCAACACTTACTGGGACACAGAGATTTGTTTTACTGTGTTTTCAGACATATCCTTTGTGTAAGTTATGCTTTTTGTTATTTGGATTTGCATAGTAATCATACTGGCTGTAGAGCATTGCACTGTAGCTCAAGCCTTTTTTCCCCTTTCTGGGTTTATGTTCTGACATTGATTGTCTTTTATGTTAATTAAAAGGTGGTTGAGCAGCTTCTCAATTGCTGCATCCTGTCTTCTGCAGGCTGGTTTTTACCCGGAAAGGTATTCTACGAGTAGAGGGTTTTTTGAACCCACAGCAAAGTGACCCCGATGCCATGAGCCTCTGGATTCCTTCCTCTTCCCCTGCTGAGGGGATTGATTTGGAAACTTCCAAATACATCTTGGCCAATGTTGGGGACCAGTTCTGCCAGCTGGTGATGTCAGAGAAGGAGGCAATGATGATGGTGGAGCCACATCGTAAGCTGGGCTTTTGATGTCCTTTTTTATTCATCTTCTCTCTGTAATGTGTGGAGGATGCAGTGGAATAGAGTTCAAAGTACAATATCATTTATTGTTAAAATGCCTCTCCATTTCTTCCAAAAGAGAAGGTTATGTTCACTTCTTTGGATGTGTATAATTGTGGGACCAGCATTTGTGAGGGTTTTTTTTTTGGCATCATTGAAACCAAGAAAGCTAATGTTAACTTTACCAAATATCATTAAGTTGTTTTTCAACAAATAAATGGAGAAATCAGTTGACCCGTACTCCTAAGAAAATAGAAGTAACCACAGAACATTAACCATACTGGCCACCTGTGCTTTATGAACAGCTTTTCTTAGCTATTCTCACACATTCTTTGTTTTTTAAAAGTTCCTGTCATAAAACTAGCAGAAGTTTTGCATTTTTGCTCCTTGAAATGCATTTTCTCTGTACAATGCTCCATTTCTTGTAATGTGTGCATTTTGGGACTTTACCTGCTCTTAGAAATGGGAATTTTAATAGTGTCACAAGACTAGCACCTCACAAAATGTGTCTCTAGGTGTAAAAAGTATGTGTTTGTATACTCTGCCCTCAAGTCATGTTTCTGTGAATTGTTTCATTATCAGTATTACTGTGATATTTTCAAATTAAGTGAGAGAAATTGCAGAATGACAAAGCCATAATTCCTGATGTTCATTCTTTTTATAGAGAAAGTGGCATGGAAGCGAGCAGTACGTGGCGTGAGGGAAATGTGTGATGTATGTGAGACAACACTCTTCAATATTCACTGGGTTTGTCGCAAGTGTGGGTTTGGGGTCTGTCTGGACTGTTACCGGCTGAGGAAGAATCGTCCACGTAGTGGTGAGTACTGGATTTTTTTTCCCCCCATTGTAATTTTTGAACTTGCTTTAAAATCTGAGAATTGAAATTTGTCAGACTACTTTTCAGGCTGTTAACGTGCTACTTTTTAGCTTTGCAAGTACGTATACAGACAGGAGAGCTTAGTTTCCTCTTCCTGGAATTGACGTGCAGATACTTTTTGTTGAAAAACCTTGGGAGGAAAGAAAAGGTAGTTGCTCTGTAACTTAGGAAAGCATAATGAGAACAAGAGTATGATATTAAAAAACAGGCTGGAAGCCCAATTTTTATATGTTTGCAAACAACAAGCTAGTAGAGATGAAGGGAAAATTGCTGTGATACTTTTATAAACTGAAGAGGGATTGTGGTGTGTTGACCCTGGCTGGATGCTAGGTGCCTTCCAAAGCTGCTCTATTACTTCTCAACTGGACAGGGGAGATAAAATAAACTGAAAGGCTCATGGGTCAAGGTAAGGACAAGGAGGGATCATTAAGCAGTTACCGTCATAGGCAAAACAGACTCAACTCAGGGAAAGTAGTTTAATTTGTTACCAGTTAAATCTGCTTTACCATTCGATTCATGGGCTGCAGAGAGACAGCCTGCCTCGCCATGGTCTTCACCACGGGCTGGAGGGGATCTCTGCTCCAGTGCCTCGAGCACCTTCTCCCCCTCCTTCTTCACTGACCTTGGTATCTGCAGAGTTGTTTTTCTCTCATATTACCACTCCTCTCTCCATCCACAATTGCCATTGCACAGAGTTCAATGTTCCTTCTTAAAATACTGTATCACAGAGGTGCTGCCACTCACAGAAGTGTCTCACAGAAGCCACCCTTGTAACTCAACTGCTACCAAACCTTGCCGTGCAAACCCAGTACAGGCAAGGAAGTTGCTGTAGATTGTTTTCTAATGGTCTGTATTTATAGTTTATTTCTGGCATCAGCAGGTTAATCTCTTGCATTGTAAAGAATTTTAAAAAACTATTGATGCAGAAACATTCAGTATTGTAAAGCTTTAGTGACTTTGGTGACAAACGTTTACTCTTCGTGTCTATTTCAGAGACAGAGGAGATAGGTGATGAGGAAGTCTTCTCATGGCTCAAGTGTGCAAAGGGTCAGTCTCATGAACCAGAGAATCTTATGCCGACACAGATCATTCCTGGTACAGGTAATGCTTGAAACTGGAAAGGAAAAATTCCTTTTTTTTTTTTTTTTTTTCTCAAATACATGGAATCAAGTGGAAAAGATTGCTAAGATCATGATGACTAAGATCATCAGCTTTTACCTTTCCTAGCATGGATTTAAAGGAGACTTTGCTGCAGTGGAAGGGTTGAAGGGCTGAAGGTAAGGTAATCCAAGTAAGATTGAGCTGTGGGTTTGAAGTGAACCCCCTTCTAATACTAGCTGTGACTTCTTGTCCTCAGCTGTTTTCAGTTGTATCAGTAAAGTCGGTCAACTTGCAAGAACTTGGTTCTTTTCTCTTGTGGGAATGGAAGGTAAATGGTCAGTGCTGTTTACTTGACTGCTTGCATAACTGGTCCTAGAGATCCTTTTAACAGTACTCCAAGGAATATATAGTCTCTTTTGGTGGTTCTAAGTTGAATTTAAAGTATCATTGGACCCTACGTGGAATGCAGGAGCAGTTGGTAATCTGCAGGATTTGACAGGCATGACAGCCTCTCATTGTCATCGTGAAGCCACTGTTTAGCACAGGGCTCCCCACTGTTCAGACACGTCTTGCTATGGCATGTGATCTTCAAGATACTTAGCAGCAATACTCCAGAGCCCTCACCCTTCTGAATGTATATTACATTTAAGGCCTTGGTTTTAGATTTTTTTACATGTGAAATTAAGGATTTTAATTTTATTTCCAGCGCTTTACAATATTGGAGACATGGTTCATGCAGCACGAGGCAAATGGGGTATTAAAGCCAATTGCCCATGTATTAACCGGCAGAACAAATCGGTGTTGAGACCGGCTGTCACTAATGGAATATCACAGGTATGTAATATGAGGCTGAAATTGCTTTGTTTGACTCTTAAAATGTTAGATTCTTTACACTAATCTGTCATGAAACACAAACTTCAATTTTTCATAGATGTTGTTAGTGTTTTAGCTTAGCAAAAAATCTTCTGGGACATTTTTTAGGGATGTGTGGTGCAACTGTTGATTACCAAGTAGATACTTGTGCTAATATTCTTACGTAGAATTTGGGTAGAAAGACATTCATATTATGCTGTATGTTAGAACAAACCACTGTGAGTAGCTTGTGTGTGCATTTATTCTGTTGCGGTTCCTGAATGTCATGCTGAATCTACAGCAGTTCTGTTACTGTTAACACAAAAAGTTCTCCTGTAAAAAAAGAAATAAAAGCCTGAAAGCTGACTGAAAAATGTTGTGGTGAGAAGCTACACCACAATGTAAGCTCTAATATGCACAAACAAGAAGTACCTGTACTTTGCTGCTACGTAAGCATAAAGGAACTCTACTGTGCTTAAAGCAAGTGAACAAACAAAAACAACAAAGAAAACCCAATGCATTTGATAACTAAAATATCTCCCACGTTGACCTCTTCCCTTTATTCAACATTTAGTAGTTGTTTATATTTTTGTTTTAGCTTCCAACTGTAAATCCTAGTGCATCAGTCTCTGGAAGTGAGAGCACCTTTTCCACTGGAGCAGGGACAGCAAGAGTAGGGCAACTGGAAATGGACACTGTTCCTAAAACTGAAGGAACTGATAGTAGGATAGAAGAATTTACAAAACCAGAGACATTATCAGCAAGTAACACTGGTGAAATAAAGCCTAACAGACCACTGTGTCCAGAATCAGCTCCATCGTCAGCCTTACACTGGCTTGCAGATTTAGCAACGCAAAAAGCAAAAGAAGAAACAAAAGGTGAGTAGAAGACATGCCCTCTGGGGTTGGAATTAAAAGATAAATGATAACGTCCTGTCTGGTTGCTATTGTTTGTGAGAGTGCCTAGCCCTAAATAGAAAAGAACATGGTAATTTTAATTCCTTTGCCTCTTATAACCAGTTTTCTTTTACAGGCTTAGGAATATGCAATGCTGGAAATATGATGATATAGTTGAAGAAAAAGTATTGCCTTGTCACTCCTTGCTTACTTCAGTTCCAGTTTTTGCTTGTGTTTTCTAAATAAGCAGCTGGGATCCACATGTAAAATTATAGTAATCGATTTCAGATGCAGCTTTGTCATTTTATAACTATTAAAATAAAGTTGTGATGTGTGAAGAATGCATTTCCAAAGAATTGAGAGCATCTACTTGGAGGGTCAGATTATTATTCAGTGGTTTGAGTATGACTCTCAATATGAAATAACTATTTGCAGAATACATTTCCCAGCTGTCAGAGATGGTCTGACTAATATAGTATGTGTTCCTATCCGTATGTCTAGCACGAGCTATTTTGATCTGTCAGTGTTAAGTGCACATGACACTTTCGCTAGTTTTGCAGCACTTAGCCACTGTGATATTTTGACTGTAGTTAAAACTTGAAATATTTCATGTTGAAGCATTAATTCACAAAGTCAAGGAAACCTTTTTTCAATCAAGTCTCTTACAAAGTTTTGATTTCTTGTGTATAAAACCTCTTCAGAGCATATCTGCTGTGCTATTCAATTGCACAAACCTTAGCTAACAGCATACTGAGAGTAAAATCTATCACTTTGAGGCACCTCATTCACTGTTGCAGTGATTAGTCTTTCCCACAAGATTTTGTCAATACCCTGTTTAATGCAAGAGCAAATTCTTTCGGAGAACTTTGTGATCCTTTTAACTTTGCCATTTTTCTTTTTTTCCAACATTGCTATTTATCTTGCAGAATCAGGATCACTGAGGTCAGTGCTTAATAAAGAATCCCATTCGCCCTTTGGATTGGATTCCTTCAACTCCAGTACAAAGGCTTCCCCACTAACCCCAAAGCTGTTTAATAGCCTCTTATTGGGGCCAGTGACATCTAGCAACAAAGCTGAAGGCTCCAGCCTGAGAGACCTGCTACACACAGGGCCAGGAAAGCTTCCACAGGTCCCGTTAGACACAGGAATTCCCTTTCCTCCAGTCTTTTCTGCAGCTTCTACGGTAAGTAATTTTGTGTTCCTTCAAAGTTATCTGTTCTAGGGAAGAATTTTGTGATGATCTAACTGTTTTCATCTAAATGCTTTGATAGTATCTTATTCTTAAACATTGAAACAAATGTGGTATCTCACCAAAACTCAACACTCCACAAGCTTGTAGAGAATTTTGATGCGAATTGTTAGTTTGTGATTTGGTTTACTACTGCTGTGGAGAACCTATTCCTTTTGAGAGACCAAGATGCTGAGTTAAAAATAGCCTTTAAATTGTTTAATTGATAACCAGCATCCTGTAAAACTTCACTTTGAATTCCACATCTTTAAAAATATTGCAGGAGCATACCACAGAATCACCACACTGAATCGGATCTGTTGTGTCATGTCTTTTTTCAGTTTCTTCATGTCTTCACAGAATAATTTGTATTTGAAACAACTCGTGGGGAACTTAGGTGCAACCCCCCACTTGAATGGCTCCATGCTTAATATAAAATATATATGAATAAAACATATCTGAGAAACAACAGTTGTGTTTGTGCAGTTCAGAGGAATAATAGATTACTGCTTATAAGGAAAATCATCTTGGTGTTTCTGTAGCATTGTCATCCTGTTGTTAAGAGTAGTTAGCATTGACAGTAGTAGTGGAACTGCATATTATCTACCTCATGGCCTCCAGGAGGTTAGTATAAAGTTACGTTTTTAAGACAATCATGAGCAGGTGATGAAAGAAAAATACCATCTGTTTTTACCACTAGAGCACTTAAGTTTCAGGTTATTTTAAATTTTACTGTTATAAAACAGGGACATAGAAGTTCTGTTCTTACTAGATACGTGCCTCTCTGTGAGATTACTTGTTCACTGTTCCATGGTTTTCTGATAGTAAGATGTCAGAGACTAAAATCTGAATGACAGCAGATACGCATTTATGTGTGTACTGTTGCAAGACTAAATTTAACATCTGGATTTACATCTTCTAGGGGGCAAAAGGTAAAGCCAGCCTGCCTAACTTCTTAGACCACATCATTGCTTCTGTGGTGGAAAATAAGAAGACGTCTGATGCTGCAAAACGAGCGAGTAATTTAGCTGATACGCAGAGAGAAGTGAAGGAAATGGTAATGGGCTTAAATGTGTTGGATCCACACACTTCCCACTCATGGCTGTGTGATGGTAGACTCCTTTGCCTTCATGATCCCAGCAACAAAAACAACTGGAAGATCTTCAGGGAGTGCTGGAAGCAAGGCCAGGTGGGTGATGACAAATAGCCTACCCTTACTGCTTATGAGTATCTTGAAATTTTAACCTGTACTGTGGCTATTGATAAGTCCATTCACACTTGCCCATTTGCTCCTGAGTGAAGAGTGAAATGAAGATTTCAATTGTAGCACTGTGCTACCCCTGTAGACAGGGGACACAGCAGCCCTGTCCACTCCATGCTGTACTGACTCAAGCTCACATGCCCATTGAACTTTTTTTATCTTACCAGGATGGGAGTGTTTGCTTTGACAGCCTTTTTAGTTGTGGTGTGGTTTGTGCTGAACGTGCTCTGCTACAGCCCAGTAGTGAATCCATTGTGATTTCCTGCGTGCATCCCAGCATCTACCCCATACGTGATGCTTTGTAGCCTCAGAGGAGGGTTCGTTCCTTCCACCTGCACTATGTACAGTAGTAAAAGTGCTGCATGTAGTAATTTCTGCTGAAGTTCTGTTAAAATTTTTGAGTGTACTTGATGCAGTGTCTCATCCCAAGCCTACAGCCTGTGTGAACCCAAGTATTGTTGTGAACTCAGCATGTCACATGTTGAGCACTTGCCTGGATTGTCTGAGGGATCATCAGCCAGTTAGGCCTTCATTCAAAAGGCTGGACCTTAGAACCTGCTGCAGGCACAGCCACTTTTTCAGCTCTGTGTCTCTGATGCTGCAGCTCAGACTTCTCCAGAGAGTCATGAAGTTTGGCCTTGTCAGACAAGCTGGATCTTAAAAAATGGGTGAGTGGCTGCTGCTGCGGAGGAAGCACACCCATAGCTCTTACCAGAATATGATGTCCAAGTGTTCAGACTGTGTTCTTGGCACTTGGTTCTGCAGCTACCTCTGTCACCTTCACTGACTACTCAGAACTGAGATTGTTTGTGCTAGACAGTTACATCTTTCATCATCTTCTCTGGAGAAGTCCTTGTTGTCAGCTGTTCTGTTGTCATTGTGCTAATGCTTTTGGCACTCGCATTACATACCTACTTGTGGTTGCTCAAAAGACAGGTGGATGACTGAGCTGTGGCAGAGTAACAGATCAGGCTGCTTGTTCCTCTTTTGGCACTCAGGGTCCATTCCTGGCAGAAGTAGAGTGCTTTTCATTTTATTTTAGAGTGTCCAGTGGGAATGTGCATTCTCTGGGTCCTCTTGGCACAAGCATTACTAGCACGTAGCCATAAGAGCTGAGGAGAGGATTATGGCACCACCAGCCACTGAGTTACCATTTAACTTCTTGTCCTGAGTTTTTTTGTGTGCGCAGGGGTTTGTGTTGGTCTTGGGTTTTTTAGCCTGTTGCATCTTTCTGATTTATGAAGGAACTCAGATCATTCTTTTGCAGTGCAGTGGTGTCAGTGATTTGCCTGTCTTGGCAAAGAGCTATTTAGGTTCTAGTCGGTATACTTCAACGATTTTCTTAACCTTCTCTGTCAGCAATTGACACGGTCTTTCTGAGGAGGATCTTAAGTATTTTGAGAGCTTCTTACAAGAAATGTGTTTGTCAGTTTCTCTGCAAATGAGACTGGTTAATCACCAGGTGGAAGATACGGCACATGGTCATGGAGTTCTTGACTGTTAATGAATCTTGAGAGACTCCTTGTGGAGTCTAGAGACACGATTACCAATCTTCTGTCAGATGTGTAGTTAGTAAGGTGCATTGATGTCGAAACTGGTGTGTGTTCCGAGGCTGTGGCCACCGCTCTCATGCTTGTGTTCTATTTGTGACCCTGCTTTTTAGGTTTTGCTCCAAGTTGTGCTATTGATACTTCAGGATTGCTTCATCTTTCTGAAGACCCTCTGTATAGCAACAGGCTAGGCAAATCCTATTCAAAGATTCTCCAGTGGTGTTGCACTCAGTTGAGTTTTCTGAAGAAATGTGGAAGGAAATCTAACTGAACCTCTCTCACTCCTGCAGAAGAGGGAGCTGGTGACTTAGGCAAGAGTCTGTCTTGACATGGCAATTCTGAACAGAAGTTTTTCAATCAGAGATTCTCTCAACAAACTCTGCTCTCGCTTGGCTGACATTCTTCTGTACATCCCAGCTGCACTTTTAAAAGTGAAGTCAAAGAACTTTAATTCCATTCCCATCCCCCAAATCATCTTCCTCTTCTTGTTTTGTGGGCTGGAGAAGTTCAGTTGAAAGGGAACTTTAGGCTACCTCCCCGGCATAATAAATGCTCACTGGGTACTAGATCTAAGTTCTGTGAAGATCTTAGTCATGGTAGCACGCCAAATTCTTAAAGAAGAAAATTATTCCCCCTTTAACAAATTAATAACGAATGACACTCTTCAAGTATCATGCAGAAAGCGCAACATTTTTCAACTCCGTTGTCTTGGAAGTTGTCAGAAATAAGTTAAACTGTGTCTTATCTCAGAAATCACTCGGACACCATAGGATTCATTCTTTCCAGAGCTGCTCAAAAGCATTTTGCTCTCCTGAATATGCTTATTGCTCATGTGGTGATACTATCAGGATTCTTATCTACAGCAATCTGTTCTTTCCTTCATTTTCATACTAGAGTTTCTATTTTTTGAGATACTGAATGTTTGGGTTGGTGTTGGAGGTTTCTTTTTTCCTTAGAGTCCAAGAGTAGATCTGATAGGAAATGTCACTAAACAAGTCCACTGTCCTTTTACCTTGCAACCCTAGCTGTTCTTCACTAGAGAGAGCATTTTCTTTCTTCCTTGAGAAATTCTCTTTTTAATAGCTGGAAGATTTCTACTAGGTTAAATCAGTTCTGTGGGTTTGTTTTAGGTTTTTTTTATTGTTATATTGGAATGGTTAAGTGAATACAGCAGAGATCAAAATCTGTCATTATTTTCCTGACTAAAAATGACTACTTTATCCATCATCTTAAAGTCTACCTGGCAGCAGTTTCTGTTCATCCTGTGAAAGGTACTGCTATTTTGCTCCTCATCCAAGATCCCTAGTTTTTTTGTAGACTATGATTAAAATCTTTCCATTGCCTTAAGATTAGGATTCCTAATGGGATCAGGAAATATATTTAACTTTGGGATCGGTGTACCTGCTTTGTCATCTTAGGTAGGTTTGCTGCTTGTTAGGGCTTTGTTTTTGGAACACAGTGGAAAGACTGCCAAAGCTTGCCTGTTCCTCAGACGTTTTCCCTCTGCTCCTCTTGCATATTGGCACAAACAGTACTAGTGGGGAGAACTGGGCAATATTGAGAGTGACTATATGGCTCTGTGTGTAATGGCCAATGCCGCGGAGCCCAGGTATTTTTCTTAATCCTACAGGTGAAGGGTAGAGGTGTGGGCTGATTGTCCATGTTAACTGTTGTTTGCACAGCTGGTTTTGACAACAGGGTTTGGATTTTGTGATTGCGAGAACCTCTTTGAGGACTGAAGACTTCTTGGAAGAGATGAGATCCATCTAAGTGGGACAAAAGCATCTTAGCCAACAGGATTGCCAGCCTCATTAGGAGAGCTATAAACCAGGTATGACAAGGGAGGAAGAGTACGTCCAGTGATCAAGAAAGGAATTAGTTGATGGGGTTGGCAAACAAGTGGTGTGGAATGATGTGAACGGAAGAAATGTCATACTCAAGAAAACAGAGATGAAGGTTGTCCACCTCAGGCATATGTACCTAAGTAAGGAACTGTGTACATCACAGAATTGTGCGGAAAGCTGTCTTACCATTCCTGGAAATCTGCATAAGCAGGTCGCTTTTTGAAGTGCCTGTACACTTAATACATACAGCACAAGGAACAAACAGGAGAAAGTAGTGTGCAGTTGCACAGTCACAACATTGGTGTGTTGGAGAAGGGGTGGTATAGCTCATGTTAGTGTAGCATGGTGAGGGCATGGGTGCAGACTCTTCAGCAATGGCAGGCCAAGAAGGTGATGAGGGAGCATTGCTGCTTATGTGAGAGAGCAGCTGAAATTCATGAAACTCCCAAGGAACAGTTGATGAGCCACTGGAGAGCCTGTGGGTCAGGATTAGCAAGCGGACAAATGTGGGCACTGTTGTGGTGATTACCTGCTACAGACCACCTGATCAAGGAGAAGTTATAAGACCTTCTTCAGACAACTGGTGGAAGCTCTTGTGTTCACATTTCCTGGGCCTCACAGAGGCACCTTCGTATCTGCTGGAGGAACTACACAACACAGGTCACACACATTCCTGAAGCTTTCTGAAGTGCATTGAGGACAGGGTCCCGAGACAGCTGATCAAGGAGCCAGCTAGGGAAGGGAGCTGTGCTGGACATTGTGCTTACACACAAGGAAGAAATGCTTGTTGATGTGAAGGTAAGGGGCAGCTTTGGCTAGAGTGATTGTCAGATGATGGGGTTTGATTCAAGATCCTGAGAGGAGAGATCAAAGAAAAAAAGCAGGATTGCAAGCCTCGGCTTCAGGAGAGACTTTCACTCTTTCAGATATCTGCTTGGAAGAATCCAGTGGAATGTGGCCTTGAAGAGAACAGGGGCTCAGGAATGCTTGGGTCATGCTTAACTTGTGTAGTAGCCTTCTGTAATGAGACAACTGGCTTGGTGGATGAGGGGAGAGCACTGGATGTTTTGTAGCTTTACTAATGTTTCTGACACTTGTCGTGGTGTCCTCAGACTAACTGATGAAGTACAGAGTAGCTGAGTGGATGGTGTGGTAGATTTAAAACTGACTGAAATTCCATGCTTAGAGGGGTGTGACCACTAGCACAAAGTACAGCTGGAGGCCAGTCACTGCTGATGTACCTTAGGGGTCAGTATTGGATTGAGAACTACTTATCCTCATTAGTGACCTACAAGGGCAGAGTTCATACACCTCAGCAGGTTTACATGCAATAAAAAACAGGGAGGGATAGTTGATACACCAGATGGTTCTGCTGCTATTCAGATGGGCCTGGACAGTCTGGGGGACTGGACCAAGAGGAATCTCATGGTGTTCAGCACGGGAAAATGTAAAGTCCTGCACCTCAGGAGGAGTAACACCCTGCAGCAGTACATGCTGAGGGGCAGCAGAAAGTAGCTTTGCTTGGAAGGACCTCGGGGTCCTCCATGACAGGGAGGTAACCATGACCCAAGAATGTTGTGAGAACACAAAGAGCAGCAGCATCTTGGGCTGTATGAAGAGCAGCATCCTTCCCCTTGTCACAGGTAGAGGCCACACCTGGAGTGCTGTGTCCAGTTCTGGGCTCATCACTACAAGAAAGATGTGAACTTAATGGATATTCATTCTGTTAGAGGCCATTGTACAATCCAGGTGAAGCCGTGGTTATTTACTGGGGTGTTATTAAACAAGGTAACTGTGGAATTGCTTGTCTGTGGCTTTGTTGGTATCTTTACCTAATGTGCTGACACTGCTAGAACATCTGGGGATATCTGTGCTCCCTGTGCTCTTAATGTGAATAAACCCAAGATCCACCTTCAGCTGTTGTTAATGTATAGGGCACATCTTGGAACTAATTAAAATTTACATAGGCATGTGAACGGTCATTTGAACACAGGCAGCAGTTACTAAGCCTGAAGTTCTTCAGGTATGATAGTCTATATACAAATTCACTTTGTACTCTCTTTTCCTTTTCTTTCAAGTCTTCTGACTCTCTCCAAATACTGCAGGGTGAGAGGAACAGACGAGGTCTTGGTCAGCATTGGGAGAATTGCCTGGTATACATTGTCCTAGTATTGTTATACTTGAGCATTTATAGGAAGAGGCCACTCTAATCTTGGTGTCCGATGTATACATGAGGTTAGTCTAACCATATTAAAAACCCTTTTGCAAGTGAGCAGCCACTCTTTTACTACTTGGCTTTATACCAGGGAATTAATTATGATCCATGAATATATATGAAGAATGAGTGAAATAGTTTCAAAAGTTATATCAGAAATACGAAAACTAATGTGAGAAAGCTTTACTACAAATGCTGTTTCTAGTGGTATTTTAATTTGTGCTTAAAAAAGGGGAGAGTAGTAAGGCAAAACCCACTGTACTTCCACAGGCAGATTAGCCTCTGGTGGCTGCCAGGCCCCTGCCCAGCCATGCTCTCACTCACCCCTCTAAACAGGACCGGGGGAGAAAATAAGGTGGAAAAATTATAATAAAGAAGGGGATATCACTTGGCAATTGCTGTCACAGGCAAAACACATTCAACTCATGAGGAAGTAATTTAATTTATTACCAATTAAAAATAGAGTGGGATGGTGGGGAGCAAAGACAAAGCTAAAAGTGCTTCACCCCTGCCCCCCCTCCCTCCTTCCTAAAGGCTCAACTTTACTCCTTCATCCCAGACTCTTCTACCTCCTTGCCCCCCAGAGCAGCACAGGTGGGATGGAGAATAATGGGAGTTGCGGTCAGTTCACAACACTTTATCTGTCCTGCTCCTTCCTCCTCACTCTCTTGCCCTGCGCCAGTGTGGAGTCCCTCCCATACCATGCCAGTATGGACCCTCTCCATGGACTGCAGTCCTTCAGGAACAGACTGCTCCAGCATGGGTCCCCAGTGGGCCTCAGTTTCTGCCAAAAAACTTGCTCTCGCATGGGCTTCTCTCCAAGGGCCACAGTTGCCAGGATCTTGCTTCAGCATGGGCTCTGCTTGGGCTGCAGCTTCCTTCAGGGCATCTCCTCCTGCTGCAGTGTGAGGTGTCATCTCCCCCAGGTCCTCCACAGACTGTGGGAGGGCATCTTGCCTTCACCATGGTCTCCTCCACAGACTGCAAGGGAATCTCTGGCCACCTCCTCCCCCTCCTTCTTCACTGACCTTAATGTCTGCAGAGTTGTTTCTCTCACTTCCATCCCCTCTGGTTGCTCCTGCCCCTCACAGATGCAGAGCGTTTTTTACCCTTTCTTATTATCTCAACAGTACCACCAGCATCAATTACGACGTCAGCTTTGGCAAGTGATGGGTCTGTTGGAACCAGGTGGAACCATCTGTGTCCAGCATGGGGCAGCTTCCAGCCTCATCTCCCAGGGCCCACCTCTGCTGCCAACATCTTGCTTTGCAGAGCTAATGCCCTTGCCTTAGTGAGTCTAACAAAATGCCACTTCTAAAGCAACTGCACATGGCCTGGAACTGAAGTTTGCCTTGACTCTGGTTATTTGCTTGTTGCACAAAAACCAGACATGGATGACTATAGACTTGTGGTGTCTTTTTTATGATGGTAGCCAGGAGTCTCAGCTCATAAGAAAGTTTGGCTGCATGTGTAAGAAATTTGGTTATGGTGGAGTAAGCATTCATCTTTGTATTCTCAGCCCGTGCTGGTATCTGGTGTCCATAAGAAGTTGAAGTCAGAGCTTTGGAAACCAGAAGCTTTCAGCCTGGAATTTGGAGATCAAGATGTAGATTTGGTGAACTGCAGGAACTGTGCCATAATTTCAGACGTGAAAGTGCGTGACTTCTGGGATGGCTTTGAGATAATATCTAGTAAGTAATATCTATGGCTGACTAGTTTAACTGAGCAGAATGTGTTGCTACCTTCAACTCCTCCTTTTCCACCTATTAAAAAAAAAAAAAAAAATTAGCTATTTGGATTTTTTTAAAAATTATTATCGGTCTCATCCAAAGAAGCCATTGCTTCTTACATGTAGTGCACCTTTGAAACTACTTTATTGGTAGTACAGGGATGTCCAAGAAAATGGCTGTGCTACAGTGTTGGTGTGTGTTACTGTCGTGTCAAAAGATAATCTATTCCATGGGAAACAACTTCTTTTAACTCTACTCGGTGAAATTAAACATAAGCTGCCATCATTAAGACAGAAAACGATTTGTCTACCCTTACTCTCCTTGCAATGTCAGTGTGTATTGTAATCAAGGGGAACTTGCAGAGCTAAAACAGACTGAGGCTTTTGGTGTTAAAATTCAGACTTGGTGGAATCCATCAACGAAGTAACCTTGACATTGCAAATTAGTTTTGTAGATCATCTGCGATTAAAAATAAACATTTATATGTATTACGGATAGCAATGCTGTGTGCATACCTCATGTGATAACACATTACTTAATGCTCGAGTTCTTCATTGAGAAAACAATCTGTCAAGTGAGGATGTGGAAGCTCACCAGTTAAAATTCCTGAGGATATAACTGGTCAGATTAAAGATCATCCAAAAACACAGTTCTCTAATTTAGATTGTATATATACCTAGATAAGAGCGATCTTATATTCACAGATGTTAGAGAAGTAATGATTAATTGCAGTGTTGCTGATTTTAGTGTTATGTTTAAAACATTTTCTGTATTTATTGCTATGTGCACATAGCAGAAATTGTGAACTATTGCATATTGACTTAGGGGAATGTTTGTTCAACAGCAAACGAAGTGATAGATTTGTAGATCAAGAATATTCCCTTCCGTTGTCATTTTCCTATCAAAGAGTCCCCAACTTTCAACTTGTCTCTGTGTGGTTCCAAGTAGAGTCTTGTATTTTGTCCTGTTAAATTTCATACTGCTTCTGTTACCTCTCAGAAATAAATGGCATGGAATGCTACCACAGTGTATTTTTTCTATGTGTTAATAGTAACTGGGAAACTTAATGAACTCTTCACTTTTGTGTTGGAGTCATTAATGAAAATAGTAAATTTGTACAGGTCAGGTTATCTTTGGGAAGTGTTATTTGTATTTTGCCTCTACACAGATCCCTTCTTTTCAGCAACATGAAATGCTGCCTTTCTTTTAAACAATGCCTTTACCACACTTCATATGAGAAATGTTAGCTGTGAGGGTTGGAGAATCTGATCCTTTTACCTAGTTCCTTTAAAATATACTTAATCGTTTTTCAGCCATGTGCAGTCCTCAATTTAGAAGAGTCGTATTTGCTGGTAGTCCCCAGATTTCATACATTAACTCATGAAAACTATTCACAAATTATATCAGAAACCTGACTTCTCTGCATTACCTGAATTTTAGATTTCTCAAATATGTGGCTGGCTTCACCCTGCCCCCCACTCACATAATGTTATTGAAGAGATGTAGAACAAACACTCAATTTGGAGGTAGTATTAAAATAATCTATTACCTAATCTATGTGGTACTTCAGTTAATTTTAATCTTGTGCTGTTTATTTGTAGTACCTTTGAGTTTTAAGTGTGCTTTTGGCAGGTCTAGCATTTTTTGTTTCATCCTTATTAAACCTGCTTTTCTTTGCTGATCGTATGTTTTCTGGGTTTTGTTCAGTTTCGTGTAATTTGTCAGATCCACATGTTTTTCCAGGTAGCTCTTCACTTTTCTTTCTGGATTGCCATCCTACAAGTTTCTTCTCCTTGTTTGGAACAAAGATCCTTGATGAGTTCAAAATCTTGAGTATGGGAAGTTGTGAAACATCTTTAAATTCAAGTCCTTGGGCTTTTCAGGTCAATTGCCTCTCTAAAATCTGTAGCTCATCAAAATTTGTTTTCTTAAAATTGGTCAATTTGGTTTGCATTCTTAATTCCTTTTCATGTCAATAAAATAATTTTTAATGTTTCAAACTAAGGCTGTCTTCTGTAGCCTGTTGATACGTAGTGCCGTTGTGATTCACATGTCTCCAGGTCCTAGCTTCTTGGATTAATGGTTTCTCTTCTGGTCCTGTCAGCAGCTCTGCTAGGTCTGGGTATGATCAGTTTCTTTTTTTGTCTGACAGTTCTTGGTAAGGCAGGAAGTGGTGAGGGATGTTGATATTACTTTCCAGGCAGGAGGGGATGTGAGGTGTCAAACTGCAGTACACCCTGTTTTCCAGCTGATGGCTTCACGTACCATTGTGAAGGAACCGGTAGAAAAGAGAACTTTGTTTCTAAATGTCATGCCGAGTCTTCTAAGCTGCTGCATGTACCACTTCTTAGCCATTTAAGTACATGAGGCTAAACAGCCGTTGATGTGATCAGTACTGCCATATTGTAGATCCACTGTTGCGTATTTGATGTCATCTTTCTGTGCTGACAGCTTCCTCTCTTACCAGTTGGGACTCGCATACAGCTCTTGAAGAGCAAACGTTTGAATTTGGCACACAGCTATTTTGAGTACTTCCAGAAGAATTTAAAAAAACTAATGCCTGTCTCCCTCAGTAACCACCTTCCATTTAGCTTTTTTGGGTGTGATTTACCATGGTGTATTGCTTTATACTGAGCACATTGCTTTATACTGATTACAGAGCATGAACCAGTAACTTAAGTACCATTCCTCTTGCAATGAATGATAAAGCTCCGTTTGACTTTAGTAAAGGTAGGAAGGCAGAAAGCTTTGGAAAGGTTTGTCCTCAAAGGTGAATAAATGCTACTCTAAAACTTAGCAGTGTGAGATCTGTCAAACTTCTGCTGTAGGTAATGGTACATATATTAACAAATATCTATAGTTGTTAAGCCGTTCATTGATCATACTATGATAACACTTGGGATCCCAAAGAAAAATCAGGCAATGTATGAAAGACTTATAGCTTGAACAGGATAATGGTCTGTGGTAAAAAAATACTACATGAAGAAATCTTTCTTTATTTCTTGCAGAACGGCTCAGGTCAGAGGATGGTCAGCCAATGGTACTGAAGTTAAAGGACTGGCCTCCAGGAGAGGACTTCAGAGATATGATGCCTACAAGGTATGTAAACCTTGTTAGCAATGCCCACACGACTGCTGTATGCACTACAAGAGGAAAGCAAGCATGTGTTCTCTTTTTGCTCTCTAGATTTGAGGACTTGATGGAAAATCTTCCTCTTCCTGAATACACCAAGAGGGATGGCAGACTGAATTTGGCTTCTAGGTTGCCGAGCTACTTTGTCCGTCCTGACTTGGGTCCCAAAATGTACAATGCCTATGGTATGTGAGAACAGCTTTGCAGATGTTAATTTGTGTGGCTCAGGTTCAGGTGTTTTTAAGGTTTTGCATTGCAGTTATTGATACAACTACAATAACAACACACTGAGGATGTGAAGGATTTTTCATTGTTTAATCTTTTTTTTTTTCTTTTTTTTTCTTTTTTTTTCTTTTTTTTTTTTTTATGTTTTAGCTCAGTAACCAAATGTGAGCTAAACATAAGCTGTAAACCAACATATTGCAGTTCTGAGAGAGTGTTCATGGGGTTATTTGGGGTTTTTTAGCAGTATGACATCACAAATAAGATTAAAAACCTAGGGGGTTGTAGACTTAGGCAAGTTGAGCTTACTCATATTTAATGATGTTCAGTGTGTTGGTTTATGTATTGCTTGAAATGTAAGTTGAGTGAAGAAAACTGCACACCAAAGAGCTTACAGTGTAATTGAGCAATATATATATGAATGCAGCAAGAAACAAGGTAATCAGTGATGACTACCTTGTCTTTGTGTATTGCTAGTTGCTAGCAATGGAAGTAATGGATTTATTTTGTTGAATGATCTTAAATCTCAAAGTTAGACAAAACTATAAAAATCATGAAGTACAAGTTCAGGCTTTGTTTCTAAAATGCTTGCTTTCTCATGGCTTGTGTGTACTATATTTACTGCTTCTGTCTTCTGTAAAATAAAAATAATACCTATCAGTAAATTTTTCACTTATGCCAGATGTGACATGAAAAATAACTGCTTAACTGCCCTTTGATGTTGGTTTCTGCTCTTGTTCTGTAAAGTTGACATACTAGAAAGATCTTTCAGGCAAGTTATTTCTGTTAAAGCTTTTAATATAATATGGGTTTATTTTACACTCTTGTTATAGGTTTAATTACTGCAGAAGACAGGCGAGTTGGTACCACAAACCTGCACTTGGATGTGTCTGATGCGGTTAATGTCATGGTGTATGTTGGGATTCCCATTGGGGAAGGGAACCATGATGATGGTAATGTTTGAGGAAAGCTCTTTTCTGTTCATTACAAATCAATTGTGTGTTTGAGAAAGAAGAGTTCCATCTTTTATTGTTTGTCATGTCTGTGAGATATAATTCTAAATATACAGGGCTATTTGCTATCTGCAGCACATATTTAAAAGTGCAGTAATGCTTCATTAGTTCCTAATTGTGGAAACAACAGGATTGTGCTAGAAATTAGATACCTCCCTGAAAAAAGGAGGACAAAAGGGTAGTAAGTTACTCTTTCTTCTCCTTGTGTACGAAAAATTTTAGTCTGTTCAGTTTGAATTAGTGACTGTACTGTGTGATTTTGTTTTAGTTGGTGCTTTTCCTGAGTTTTGTTAAGATGAGGCTTGGTATGGGCTTAGAAAGGGCACTGTGTGATGCAGCAGTTGTAGTGTGACCATCTTCAGCAGCTCAAAATGCTCCTTCCTCTTCTCTGCATCAAAAATCAGAAACTTTGTAATCACACTGCTTTTCTCTGGAATCCCCTTTCAGAGGTTCTGAAAACGATTGATGAGGGAGATGCTGACGATGTAACAAAGCAGCGAATCCATGAAGGAAGAGAGAAACCTGGAGCATTGTGGCACATCTATGCTGCCAAGGATGCTGAAAAGATACGGGAACTTCTCCGGAAGGTATGTTTTACAGAGGAAGGAGGCTTGAGCCTGCAGGTTTCCCTTGACTGGCTTGCCCACAGCAGCTAATTATATGATTTGATGTCAACATCAAAAGCATTGGCGTTCTGTTGCTGTGTCATGATTTTCCACCCACTGTGTATCTTGGCCCTAGGTTGGAGAAGAGCAAGGCCAAGAAAATCCCCCAGATCATGACCCCATTCATGACCAAAGCTGGTACTTGGACCAGACGTTACGTAAGCGACTCTATGATGAGTATGGTGTACAAGGCTGGGCAATAGTGCAGTTCCTTGGAGATGCTGTGTTTATTCCTGCAGGTGCTCCCCACCAGGCAAGTATTTCACCACTAGGCCATATTTACAAATAGAATTGAATTTGAGGCACAACAGAACTGCGACTTCAAAGTAACTGTTAGTTATTACTGATCTAGGTTCCTTTTTCTATATATTCACTTCTTACAGGAACTGTTTGAATCGGATCTAAGTCATTATAATAGTAAAAATTATATAATTACCTGAAGGAAGTGCACATATGGTGATAGAATTAAGAAAAAAAAATGGGGTGAATGGTGGGAAACATGTAGCAAAACTACAGAAAAGTGTGGAGAAGAGTAGAGAATGTGCTTTAGACAAACACTAGTGTGTGGGAGAGAATAGGAAACATAGGAGACATCATGTTTGGGTTTTTTTTTAAACCATTAGACACTCTTCGTGTGAGATCAAGTAGGCTTTAGTTCCTGTTTCTGCTAAGTAAGTGGGGAAGAACCCACGGGTGGTGGGATTTTTTGGGTTTTATGTAGTTCGTTCAATCTTGATGAATCTTGAATCTATCATTTGATATGGGGTTTTTTAGGTCCATAATTTGTACAGCTGCATTAAAGTGGCAGAAGATTTTGTATCTCCAGAACACGTGAAGCACTGCTTCCGCCTGACCCAGGAGTTCAGGCATCTGTCTAATACTCACACAAACCATGAGGATAAACTGCAGGTAACCATTTTATGACAGCAGTCACTAAATATAGCCTGTGTTTTGCCAGTAGCATACTCTGTATAAGAGTTCTCCAGAGAGAAGACCACAGGAACTTTTTTTTTTTTAATTTCACCTATGTCAGCATTTTTTGAATATTAGTAATCTCGTGCATGTAAAATGAAGGAGAGTGGAGATCTGCAGAATGGCTGTTCTTGCAAGTAGAAGTACTTTATATATATATAGCCGCTTTCCAGAATGTCACTTGAGGAAGTCAGAAACAAGGCAGAGCTTTGACTGTGAAATAGCTAAGCTATTGAACAGGTTTCTGTGAGCACTGTTGGATTTTCATCTGTGATCTTCCCTAGTTTTCTGGAATATGCACAAATTAGAAGAATTTCTAACCTCCATACAAAGACAACAATCATCTTAATTTACACAGGGTTAAACCATGTTATTTTTTTTCTCCTTTTGGGTTTGATTCGTGTGAATCTGCGAGTGACTTGGACCACAAGGACTTTTTAAAAATTATCTCATGTGTGACTTCATAGTCTGTTTCCTCCTAGCTCTAAAGAAAAAGACTTTATCATAAAATAATGTAAATAAATATGCTGCTGGGTGACCAGAAAAGAAGTTAATAAATCAGTGCAGGTGCTTGAAATCTGTTTGTCATCTGTGACAGATAAAATTTGTGCTTTTGATACCCTGAAGCAGTGACAGTATATGCTTTGCCAGCTGTTGGGAATTTGGCTATCATAGTTGATTGTGTAGGTCTGTAAGACTCTCTTAGTAGAAGCTGATTATTTTTTTTCCTGTTACAGGTGAAGAATATTATCTACCATGCAGTGAAAGATGCTGTTGGCACACTGAAAGCTCATGAATCCAAACTAGCTAGATCGTAGGAACTGCTAATTCCAAATGCCCTGTGAACTAAGCCTTTTGCTCACTGTATATACAGGGACTTCACACGACTGCCTCTGCAGGAGCAGAGGCTACACACTAAGAGTTGGTGTGGTCAGTATTACACACACTCTTCAGCCACTGTTTTCTATGCTGCCTCAACACCGAAGGTCTAATGGAAGGTTGCACTGTTACATGCAGAGTTCCAGATTCTAAGGAAAGGTTCCATGTCCCTTTCCTGTGGCCTTTTGCAAACTGGAAGAACATGGAAACCGCTTGGTGTTCCTGCATATAATGATTAGAGATGGTATAAAGAGTGTGGATGTTTTTGTTTTTCCTCATGCCTAGTTAGTCTCCACAAAGTTAGAAGGAATGTGCTGGAGATGGGTTGTTGTCCTGCTGCAGACTTAGTTGATAGCTGCTGAAGGAGTGTGACCAACAGTAGCCCAACTGCAGAAGTTTAAGCAAACTTCCCATGTGAGATACAGGCCAAGGAAAAGAATAAAGCTATTCTCTGCACTCCCCTTCTCATAGCCGTTTCTCTATACACTGTAGAGTTGCAGAAATAAAGGGAGAACCCACTTTTTTTCCCCAGGAAACTCCAGAAATAGGAGAATTGTGTATTTAGTGAAAAACTAGGTTTGTAGTGAAACAGTTAATATTTCATGAAAGTAGATATTTTTAGTATTTTTGAAGTACCACAACTGTTCCTGAATTTTCAAGGAAAGGCGCATTACATTTAGTCTTCCTTTCAATACAATCAAGAAGTGATTTTTAGAAAGCAGTCCAAAATAGCACAAAAAACAGCCAAAGGAGAGTGAATAGAAATTGACACCCCACCTTCCTTGCCCATACTCCTCACCCATCTCCTCTCCCTCTCCCTACACCACCCTGCTTCCTCAGAATGAGAAGTAAAAAGGAGTATAAACTCTGTTCTCATATGGAGATGTTGTACATCTCTCCCTGCACTGGTGGCTGCAGGCAATAGTTCATCCAGTACCAGTGCTAGCTGAAAACATCCTTTCCAAAGTGAAGGAAAAGTTAACTTTCAGTGTCAACTTTGTCCAGAACTATTTTGAGTAAAATGTTCCTGCTTGATAGAACTGTAATCAGAATTACTAATGTCACCATTGATGCAATGGATTTCATTGTCCGGGTACATGGGGAAAAAGTATCTACCTTATATCCAGCTGTACTGTAGTGCCACCTGCAGGCCTGTTAATATGTTCACGGTTATTTCATTTTTTAAAAAATAAAAGTCATTTACTGTAACAGCCTGGGCAGTTTCTTTCAGGCTTATACACTGATCTCCCTGGTTTGTCTCACCTCTGCCTCTCGTGTTGCAGGCTACCTGTTAACATCTTGCCCTGTGTCTGACCAGAAGGCTTTAGGTCTTTATGCCATTCAACTTCACCATATTCCCATTGAGCAGATGTGCACTTCTGCTTTAGTCTGTGCATACAACCCATTATGAATGGTTAGCTGTAGCCAAGATGTTTCCCTCATTTGTGTGTGTGTGTGTGTGTGTGTATCAACAATTAGAATTAGGTGAAGATCAGAAAGACAGAGACTTGTGTGTGTATGATGCTGTAGCTTTGGTCACTTCCAGTGCAGTGATCTATACTGGGCTCTGCATCTAGTGCTGAACCTTTGTTTGGAAAGTATTTTCTGTCACGTGTATTTGTATGGTTAGGATGCTCTCTAGGACACGTGTTGGGATTCTTGGTTAATGAGGTTTGTGTGAAGGGTCAGTATAAGTACTCACCTTCCAGTTCCATCATACTTTATGTAGAGCTTATAGCAAAAGTAGCCAGCTGAAGTGAGTATAAAATTGGTTTAAGATGACAGCTGATAATGTTACCTGGAATGTAAGCAGATTAAAGGAGAGACTAGAATTTTTGAGAGAAATTTTTGAGCAGAGGGGAACTAAAACTTCAGTTGCATGTCTTAAAATTTAGTTAACTGCAGTAAACCCCTTATATATTCTGCTAGAAAAATACACGGCCTTAGTTGGAAACCAGCTAATGAATTGCTTTCTTGGGAAGGTCTTAAGATCTTAATTGCACAGCACTATGCAATATTACTAATAGCTTAATAACAAGAATACTGCTAATAATTCTGTTATAATTCGACCTGCTGCAGGGTTTTGTTCTAGAAATCAGTATCAGTAGTTTCTTCTGGTAGGAAGGTAAGTTCATGAATTAATCTTTCATTCTTTAGGATATAGACAGAAATCAAACTACCTATTGAGAACTGTAAAATGCTACCTTAAAATACCTTTCCTGAAGTTGCTCTAAAGCTCAGCGTGCTGCTTAACAGTGAGCTGCAACTTAAGACATTCACAAGACCACCTGCTCGACTAATGTTGATGTTCAGATTCTGTTTTTCTTGCCACAATCTATTTCTAATGCATTGTAAATCCTCGTACTGCTCTTTGGCACATTAAACAGTTTTAAAACAGTAAGGCACATATCATTTAGGTGCCATGTGCCTATCCTGCAGTTATTTAGCACTCCACATATGTTGTATTTGCCATTTCTGTGAATTTTCTCTCTTGCATTTGCATCTTCCACTCAACCTAAGTACAAACACATTCTTCAAGTACCAGAGCTGTCGCCATGCTGATCTCTGACGAAACAGATGCAGTTGGAAACAGATTTATTCCGGTGAAGGCTGTGTGTGTTTGAATTACTTGGATGTGTGAGAGCAGATTCCTTTCATCCTATTTGTAGGTCAGTTTTGCCATCAGTGGTGGAAATTGTGCAGGCCCTTACACGATCATTTTGTACTCATTCATACCCAAAAGCAGACTATTACAAAGAATTCTTTGTCACTTTCTGTAGAGATATTTGTTTTTCAGTTCTTACATGTATTGGAAAGTTGCTAATGTTTTGTGGTTTTCATCATTGCTCATTATACTAAAGTTCATGCATTCATGGGAAAATTCTTCCCTAGCAGCTCTTTGTTTTCACCCTGACTCTTCCTCTGGTCTCTTTACTTGCCAAACAACCTTTTATGAAAAGTAATGAGACTTTGCCATAGTGCCTTTCTTTTTGTTTGGTTAGCTGAAGAACCACAATAGTTTTATAAGATTTTTTTTTTATTTTTTTTTTTAATTAAGAAGTGGCTTACATAATGGTCATCTTGGTGTGATTCAGAATCTGTGTACTGGGGCTGGTCAGAGGGTAGCATTTTACATAAAGGCTACTTGAGAGGCACAAAAGGGTCCCACTAATTAACTCCGGCACTGGCTGAGGGAGAAGGCTTAACTGTAGTCCTTGGTGAGTTGTTAAAATAGAACAATATTATATACTGTATATAATACGTGTATATAACAAGGGCATCTCCCATTTTCCTCCCACTGTTGGCCTTTGTGTAGTGAAGCAATCCCTGGCTTCTCAGCTGAAACATCTGACGAACAACGGCACCAGGCAACACTGAAATACCCTGTAAACTAAACTAAACTACCAGCCCTCATCCCTTTACTTTGATAACCCTGACCTCTGTATCAGTGTACACTTTGTTTTCCACACAGTTTCTGATGAAACTGGCATTTGTGGGACTGCGAAATGCTATAAACCTAACTATTGTGTTGGTTTGCAGCGTTTAACCGGGACCCCGTGGAGAGAGCTGCTGTAGTCTCTTGCTCTCGGCCGAAGCACCTGAGATACGAACTCGGCGCTTTCTCGTCTGTAACTCTCCTCCGTGGCGCACGTTACTCTGTTCCTAGCATCTTTCCGGCAGGCCCCCTGCCCACTTCCCGGGGGAAGGGGGGGC
>JAAWXA010000026.1:12984915-13029487 GCA_038090715.1 Florisuga fusca
GGGGCTCCGGCTCCGCGGGGGCCTCGGTTCGGCCAGGCCGCCGAGCAGCAGCCATGGCAGGCTCCGGAGAAGTTGCCGGGGGAGGGCCCTCGCTACAGTGGGAGGTTTCATGCCGTGAACGTGGGCTGCTTTTTTCTCAGGAGATGCTGAATGAGGAAGGGAAAGCGGGGGAAACACTGCAGTCTGGAAGCATCTGAAAGTCCAGGACAAGTTATTTCCTCTAGCTCCTTACTCTGTGTCCTTTTATTGCTTTTTCAGTACTATTGTTTTCTTTTCAAACGGCTGAGTAATTTTGCTTGGTTTGTGCCATCATATCAGCCCTGCTTGTGATCAGCGTGTTCTGTTGGTCAGTGTTGCATCCTTCTTGCTTTCTGGAATCGTTTCCTCTTATATCAGATGCTTTCTCAGTGTTACGATGTGTCATCTTACAGGAGGGGGTGGTCGAAGTTGGTCCGTATAGACGTGCTGTTTGGCTTATGGGTGGGATGAGTTTTATCTAGAGCAAGGGATAACCTAATGGAGATGGATAGCATGGGGAAATAGGATGTAATTTGTCGGTATTGCTTTGTGATGCAGTCTGAGACTCTACATCCATCTAGCTCTGTTTGCTCTTACAAAGTGACACAGCAACAATAAATATTGCAGGATATAGTCCTCTTTGTTTCATGATGCTTCACTCCTCTAGAATTGCCTACTGATTTTTTGTATGTTGGCTTAAAATTCAGCCCACTGGCTTTTGAAGGAGATGCTAGCAAAGTTGAGAGTCTTGCTTACAATGAACAGCTTTACAAATCACATCTGGTTGAGGTGTTTTGTTTTTTAGTTACATGGTTTGGTTTTTTTAACATTGGTTTTGGCAGAGAAATTGAAATGAGAATATTCAGGATGTGTTGATAACTAATGCAATGTTTTGAGTGAGTATTAGAAATATGGTAAAAATACGATGGTCACTACTAAGCTCTGAAGGGGTTTTTTAGTAATACTAGAAACTGAAAAGAAAGCACAAGAGAACTATCTGAATAACTGCATAATCTTGTGACTTTATAGCAATCTCTGAAGTTATGTATAAAGTCATAATATTGAATTACTGTTGTATTTTCTGACCTTCCTCTCCTCTTGCCTTCTCATTGCCTGTGACCTTCATTTGTTGTTTGAAATGCATATTTTTTAACCAGAATTTTACTCTAGTTCATCCGTGTCTGTTACAGAGTGTTTCTGTGTTCCTGTTACAGCATCTGCGTTAATTTAAAGGCTGACTCAGATTTCAGTCTTAAATTATTTTGTTGAGAGCTTTGGAGGAAAACAAAAAAACCCCTAATTTTTTAAGCAGCCCATAGCATGCTTGTTCTAGATCCAAAAGACCAAATAAATATGGAGCCTTTGAATTTGCAAGCATACTTCACAGTAAAAACCTGCTTATTTTCTGTGGATAGGTTAGTTATTAGGTACATAAATGTTGTCTTTCCTTGCAGAATGTAAACATTGTATTGATCTGGTTTTCCTTTGTTACATGTTACCTAAATCACTAAAAGACTTATGGTGAAAAATGAGGTACAGTACTGGAGTATCATAAGGTTGTAAACACATTATCAACTAATCACCTGGTTATCACTCTGCTGGGACTGATGTGGAAGAATACAGCGTTCATTGAAGGCTGAGTTGACACACACCAAGCTATCACAAACAGTCCATCCGTTGCATCAGAGTACAATGCTAACTTACTCTTCTCTCCCACCCTGATACAAATAAGTGGGGAGTTTTTAGGCAGATATGACAAACTGCTTCTGGTAGCTCACACTGTTTTAAAATTAGCATCTTTATTTTTACATGCCATCTCCAGTTTTGGTCGAATCGATATTCCAACTATGTTTTTGCATTTACTGAATTTATTTAGGGTCTTGGTGCAACTTGGGGAAACTATGTATGTGCAGGTAGTTGCAAGTGGTTGCCATCAGCTTGAGCGGCAAAGGCCTGACTACTTTTTAATGGACTGTGGAAAAAAAAAGTAGCCTAGTTTGGCCTGCAGTTTTTCAAGGTGTTTGTAATAAATATATGGTGTTTCAGTCCTCAGGTTCTTATTCTGCCGACAACGCAAAATGTTGTGGTTCAAAAGTAATTTGGAATGTTTAAATCCACGAGAACAGAGTCCAACCACCAAGGGTCATTTGCGAGCATAAAGTTTTTTTTGACAATTAACACAAGCAAAGTGATATAACCCCATGAAGGTATGGCAAATATGTTGCGAGGCAAAGGAGAAGATAGAAGGAAAAGAGAGAAAGAGACAGAAAGAGATGGGAGAGGAATGAGTAAGCAAGCAAGCAAGAAAGAAAAGAATCGGAAAGTTTGAGAAAATCACCACCACGTGTCCAGAGGTGTCCAGCAAGGGTTCAAGATGGTGTTCCAATTCTGGACAGGGCCCGATGCAGGATGGTGGTTTGGTGAAGGACTTGGGAATTTCAGCGTTATACATGCCAAATTCCCTCTATTCCAGGCAAATTATTCCCTGCTCCTTTGTTGGGCCAAAGAAAGGGGAAACTTTTTCCAGCTTTAGTCCCCAGGAGAAGGGCTGTTGTTTGCATAAGTCAGTCAGCTGCCCATTATCAGCAGAGGTTGCAGGTCTTCCATTCAGTTCAGAGACAGAACAGGAAAGGGGGCAAGAGAGAGAGACAATCACCAGTCCTGGATCAAAGTGTTGAGCCAGACAACAGGGGAGGGTTGATGTTGGTTACACTCCCCAAGCCCACCAATCCAGCCCCTCATATTTTAGGCCTGTTTCACATAGTAAGTGTGGTTGAGACATATCAGATTGAACAGACCTCCACCCACTTCACTCTCCAGTCCTTATCTCTACCAGATCATAGGCCATATGCAAACCCTATCTGTCTCCTTCCTCTCCTACAGTCCCTTTGGAGATGCTAATGAGGACTTGGATGGGGGGGGGGAATTTGTAAAGGTGACATAGGCTTCAGAGCTGCAGAGCAGCCTAAGAGGTCTCCATGCAGGGTTCCTCACATGTGGATTACAAATCTCATAAGGAAAAAAACCCAGTGATTCTTCCACTCTTATTTCTGCTCTGCTTTCTGGTCATCTGCACTTCAGGGACTTCTAGAGTTATAAACTGAGGCATTCTAGTTTATTTAAGAGCTGTATTTCTTTCTGGCTGACTGTGGAATGTAGTGGGGAAGAATGGCATGAGCTGACAGAGGGCAAGAGACCTGTGTCCAGTGTCAAAGGTCTGAGCACACAGTTCATTTAAACAGCATCAAAGCAATGTGTTCTGCTTCTTCTCAGTTTGTCTTCTGAATTCTGTTATCAGAATGAAGGTGTCTGATGAGCACTGAGCTTATGGTTTTATGAAGCTGCCTGCAGTGACCACTCCTGAGTGGCATGAGATAATTTGTGTGATCATAATAGTTTTCACCAAGAAAAAGCATGGAGTGTAAGTTCATTACTTTGTATTTAATGACATTAAGCAGCAAAAAGTCAACTGGAGACCAGTCAGTATAGATCCTTTTCTCAGTTCTTTCATCAACTCATACCTAATCCCCTGGATAGGAAAATATCTTCTGGTCATTTTGTCATCTTACTATTTGCAACCTTTTACAGATCTTTCATGAAGACGAGCAGCACAGATCTCAACTCTGATTCCTGTGGGATTCCACTGGTAACTTTTCTCATTGTGAAAAATGGCCATTTATTTTTATCCTTTGTTTTCTCTCTTTCAACCAGTTGGTAATCCTCAATAATCCCTTTTTACCCTTGACAGTTTGGCTTCTCTGAGTGTTTATTTAGGCCTGTTTGAAACTGTAGAAAGTCCATACGCTCTCCCTTTTAAGGGCAGCATTATAGTAAAAGCTTATGGAAACCGTCAAAAAATTCTGCTTCATTTGTGAGATTTTTTTCCACAAAAAAACCCCAAAATATATTTCTCATTATATTATATATATCTCCTAATTGCTGTCATTGTTATTACCTTCACTGAAGTAAGATTTACTGATATGAAGCTTCTCCAAAATCTCTTGCCCGACGGGATCCCTGTTTGCCGCCTTTGACATGTCGTTATTCACACACTTTTCCATACAAGAGCTGACTTATGTTGCTTTATTGAAGAATTAACCGTTCATTTCGGAGTTGCTGTAGAAGTCAGGCTAATGGTAACAGGTTCTGTTCACACATATTGATATAAGGAAAAAAAAAAAGTCAGGAGAGTGCCATAAAATTCAAGTTTTGATTCTTTCTGTTGTGAAAAAAATTGCACAATGAAATGAGAACAATTTGGGCTACTAACCACTGTTTTCAGAACCATCCATTAT
Source organism: Florisuga fusca (assembly GCA_038090715.1). Lineage (NCBI taxonomy): Eukaryota > Metazoa > Chordata > Aves > Apodiformes > Trochilidae > Florisuga > Florisuga fusca. Next base: position 12,989,229 of record JAAWXA010000026.1, read on the forward strand.
GTTAGAGGGGTTAGAGGCAGCATAACCATTAGATTTTTTTAGAAAGTGTTGGAAGTCTTTCAAGGACAGATCACCAAGACTTTCCAACACATTCAAGTTTGGGGAAATACCTTCTTTTGTAACTTCATTTTATGTATCAAAGACTGTCATTAAACTATTTTAATTTGACATTAATTTAATTGACATTAAACAATGTGATTTATTATGTGGATTAATATGTGGATTCAATATATGGAATTCCTTTGATTCAGTTTAGTTCTGCTTTCCCACTCTTTATGACAACACTTTTACAACACTGTTAGGTTGATTTAAGGTGACCTCTTCTTTCTATTTATGAGCTACTTACATTTAATTTTACTTCTTAACAGGACAGAATACTGGCAATTACCCGTATAAGATAATAACTTCTCTGCTCTTGAAGTTCTTAGGCAAGCAGTTTCCGTAATTCAGCTAATTCCTCATCAGGGGTGACTGGCCTGCAGCTGAGAGAGTTGTTACTGAAGCATCAGGGTGTGTGTATGTGTTAGGAAGGGATCATTTTATGTTTACTTTGAAAGAAGTCCTTCCTGCTCCAGAGAAAAACATGAGGAAGTAAGGAGATAGAAGGTAGGCATACAGATGTGCCATAAGACACTTTGTAAATTATGCTTAGGACCTTAAACAAGAAGGTAAAATTGATGTGGCATGTTCTTTGCTTTCTTACCTCTCTCACTTTATGTAAAAAGAAAAGAAAAATGCTCATATGGTTTGTCAGTAATGATTAAAGCAAGGAATACTTATTAATGAATCAGAGAAAAATACTGTTGGTTTGGGTTTTTATTTCTATCCAAGAAAAAATTTTAAATCAAGAAAATATTGGGCCACAGTTGAAACTAAACTTTTGTGCATATGTATATACATTTATTACAATAATCATGGTCTATGAAAGACTGTAACTTAGTGAACTGCTTACTCTTTTTTTTAGATAGCTTATTTGTGGCTTCCACACTTGCATTGTGACATTGACACAGGGTGTGCGCTCATCACTGCATATGTTTGCATTTATCTATTTAGAGCACACTAATCCTACGTGTTTTCCCAAACTCTTATGTACCATTTGGTGTGTAACCCTCTCCATTAGTGATTATATATGCTTCTTGTTAATTTCATCTTAATGTGTGAAGATGATGAGACATTTTTCCTGAGAAAACATTTCACTTTTTTCTGGGTCCTGGTGGATGTCCACTGAGTGACTGCTCTCTTGCAGGTGAAGTGGATGATGTACTGGATTGTGTTTGCTTTTTTCACCACTGCAGAAACACTCACAGACATTGTTCTTTCTTGGTGAGTTCCCTGGTGCCATGGTTGGCTTTTTTTGTTGGTTGTTTCGGTGCTTGTTTTTTTGTTGGTCTTTTTTGTTTGTTTGTTTTATTTTTTTGTTTTAGAGAGGAGCAGAGTAGTGTTAGAATGCTAAGAATAATCTATCTCTTAAGTTTTCAGTCCCCACGAGGAGTCTGCAGGTTTGTAGATACTATAAGCAGCAGTTTAACTGTTTCATCTCCTGTACTTGCAAACCGGATAAATACACAGTCTCTGTTAGAGGATCTTTATCTGCTCATAATATAAAATATTTTTGTGAAGTTATTAATGTGAACTGGTGAAGTCTGAGAAAGGGTGGTCTAAAAGACACTTTAATAAAAAAGGTAGTAGAAGATGGGACCTGTTTTGTTTTGCAAGCCAGTTATGTGAAGGAGCAGATCACATGCAGGGCTGAGTGCTGTTTTACATGAAGAAATTACCTACCACCAGTTGGAGTGGAATGGGAAAGCAGGTTCCTGATCCTTTCAGTGCTGTGTGTCATGCTTGGCAATATCGAGACCTCCAAAAACGACACATTGTTATGTATCTTCAGCTGAACGTTTGCAACAGGCTGTCTTCAGTTTCTTCATTGCTTTAGTGTTTGAGTTTTGCATACTTCTCTGAAAGAAATACTAATCAAGAGCTGCATCTTTTAAAGAAACGTGAAATAGCTGCACATGGCTTACAAAAGCGCCCATCACTTTTGCCTTTTTCTGCACGAGCTTTGACAAGCAAAGATCTGAAAAGTGCAAGAGCTTTGGCTTGTTTACTTATTTAAAATGGAATTTTAAATTGAAAACAGAAGTCTCTTACTACTGATAGAGATGAGCAGAAAGTTTGCATTTTCTTGTTTCTGTATCTTCCCAGAGAGTATCAGTTAAGGGTTAGAGATGAAAGACTTGCATACTACCTACTCTTTTTCATTTACACTGATCATCTTTTTGTGTCTTACCTGACCAGTATTTACTGGAAGTTTCAGAAACTGAAACCACCAGCCTTTGCAGGAGCTTGAGATTTATTGAGATACATAGTTGAAAACTTTGGAAAATGAAAGAGAGACTAATGTAATATTAGCATGCAGTGGATACTCTGAACAAACTTGAGAATTATGAGAGTAGCTATCAGATTGTAATTTGGTGTGTTTGCAGGGCTGAGAGATGCCCTGTTTATGGAGTTTTCATGGCTATGGATGAAAGACTAAATGAAACTCGAAGAAGGTATGTCCTAGGATTCTAAGGAGGGTTCTGCTATTCTGACTTGATAAATGGATTCTTCTGTTTCTGAGCTTTTGTCTTGCCTTTGCTCTCTCTGTCTATGCTGCTCTCTACCAGTTATCTTCATCTGTCTCTGTACTGATCTTGATTCCAGTTCTCCATCTTTCTCTCTCTCCCTCTCTCTCTCTCTCTTTTTTTTTTTTTTTTTTTTTTTTGTTTTTGTTTTTGTTTGGTTTTTTTGTTTTGTTTTTCCTTCCCTCTTCCTCTCAGGTTTCCCTTTTATTTCGAGCTGAAAATTGCATTTGTGATTTGGCTGCTCTCCCCTTACACCAAGGGCTCCAGTGTCCTCTACAGGAAGTTTGTGCACCCAACGCTCTCCAATAAGGAGAAGGTACTTGCTTTTTAGAAGATTCTGACTGGTCTGGGAACTGAGTGACTTCTAATCCAGTTATGCAGCAATAAAATATGAAATGCATGAATCATGCTTCTGCTGACACTGGTGGATGTAGAATGATTCTGTCTCTGACAACAATGTCATACTGCAGCTTGCTGAAAATTGTCATGTAGCCAGTAGTTTGCCTAATGCTTAGAAAGCTTGTTTGGCTAACCCTGTGTCATCAGCCCTTATCATCACTGTCAGTAGTTAAGCTCTTTGAGACATGATAGAAGCAGCATGTTTTTGCTGGGTTTTTTTCACATTGCCAATATAAGCAACTGCTTTGTTTCAGTTGTTACGATTTGGAGATAGCATACTTTTAGTAAAAGATGCATTTGCAAGCTTTCTGTAAGTAGCAGAGAGAATGCAGTTACGTGATCAATGACAGCTGATGCTGGTAGCCTGGAAAAAAAGTGTCCAGATGAACTCAGGGTTTTTAAGGGTGATGGTGGGCAGACTTTGATCATGTTAGTATCAAAGAGTTAAATGCCTTGTTCCACATTGCCTTCCTAGGAAATCGATGAATACATAACTCAGGCTCGTGACAAGAGCTATGAAACCATGATGCGAGTTGGGAAAAGAGGGTTAAACCTTGCTGCCAATGCAGCAGTTACTGCAGCTGCAAAGGTAATTTGACACCTTCTGTAACATTCAGGAATTCCCCATCAGTTTAGTTTTGTGTGCCAGTAGTTAATGCCATGGGTCTGTTAGGGGTGCTGGTACTTGTTGGCACCAGTCTCCTTTTCCTTTCCTCCAGTTTTTTCTTGCAGTTAATCCCATCCTTTGACTTAGGAAAAGTGGAGGGAGAGTGGAATGCATTTTGCTTTAACCTCTTCCCTGTTGGTTTTGGGAGCATGTTTTTCTTTTTCCCTTCTCTGTTTTTTTTCAGAGTACCCTAGTGTGGGGGATGGGGCACCTTTTCTCTTCTGAATGATCCCATGTGAGGTGATCTTAGTGAAGGTGAACTGCCCTTCATCCTGATTTTTACATCCTCTTAGGGCCAGGGAGTTCTGTCTGAGAAACTGCGAAGTTTCAGCATGCAGGATCTCACTCTAATCCGAGATGAAGATACTGTGCATATGCGAAGCCATGAACCACAGCTGCATCTGTCTGGTGCGAGTCTCCTTGAAACCATTGAGGATTCAGGTACAGAAAACCCCTGTGGGGCCATGGAGGGAGGCGTCATACAGTGAGTCAGGAGTGGAGGGAAGGGTTTGCTGGACTTCTCATGCAGTTGTGTCTTAGAAAGACTTCGAGATTCAGAATTATCCAGGAGAAGTTGTGTTGTTTTTCCTAGTTCCCTCCCATCTACTAACACATCTGTGCTTTTTGGATTATCTTTCATAAGGATTGTTGACATCTCCCTTTTACGTGGTCCTTCAGACCTTTTTAGACTTCATGTGGGTTTTTGAAAGTTTTTGCTCAAACTTTCTCTCTTCTTCCGTAGCTTCCTGTTACTCCTCGGGAGAGGAGAGTAGTGTGGCACAGAGGTCTAATGGAACCCCATCAGAGACTAGAACAGACCCATCAGATGAAGATGCAGTAGACAAACTTCCTAAGCGTACCCAGAGTGTCAAAGCTTCTAAGAAGGTGATGAAAGCTGAGGTGAGCTGGTGTGTCAATTATTTCCAGCACAGACATTGATTTTTGAGGTTTGTTGGAAGCCCTGGGCTTCACAGCCTTGGTGCATTTCAAAGATGCTTATATAAACTATATTGAACGGAGTCCATGCTAGATGAGTTGCACATCAGAGGACTTGCTGTCCACTTGCTATTCTAGTCTATAGTTTTTGTGTTTTTGTCATGCCTATTAAGCCTCTGTGATAAGCCAGAGCCAAGCTTCGCTTTCATTCTTTTTTTATGGTATTTTTAACATTTTTTTTACTATATCCTCTCTCCTGTACGTTATGGTTTAAGTAGTTAGTACTACCGTGACATGTATCCTTGGGACAGTCACTTTCTCCTCATCCAAAATGCAATGGTTCTGTACCTGCTTAGACCTTCCCGGACTTCGGCATATTAGATATGGGTAGTTTCCCCTTCAACACCATTCCTTATCCCCCCTGCTTCTTTCCACCCAGGGGTTTTGACTTGAAGTTTGAGTAACTAGTCATTGTTGAGCTGTGCCCTCCACACAACCATATGATGATCCAGGATATTTACAGACATTCAGTTGGGACGTGGGTTGCCTGTATGCTTACTATTAAAGCAAACCATATATAAAATCAAATGCATTTGTTTCCAAGGACCATTTTATAGCATTATTTTTTTTCATCTGTTTGTGTGTTTTGTAGAATATGCTTTTTGAGGTGCTGCTCTCTAGGTTTTGACTCTTTCTTGAAAGCTTCTTGTGGTTTGAGCTCTACGTGACAAAATGCTTCTCCCTGTTTGTGAAATTGGGGTCCTATTTGCTTGGTTCAACTTGGACTCCTAATTTTATTTTCTGATTTTCATTTAAGATAAAGGGTACTATATGACTGGCTCACATTGTTGAGCTTTTGAGGCTGAATATTAAATAATTTGGAGAAAAGTAATAGCTTAGAGCATTGTTTTAAGTCATACTGTTAACCTGGATTTACCGTGTGCAGGACACCTTTGCGTTTGATTAAGTACTGTTTGTAACAGAGTCACAGAATAGCTGAGGCTGGACGGGACCTCTGGAGATAATTTGGTCCAACTTCACTGCTAAGGTAATGCCAGCTAGAGCTGGTTTCCCAGGGACCAAGTCCACATGGCTTCTGAATATCTCCAGGGATGGACATGTATGTCCAAAGATGTGTTTAAAATCAGCCTGGATCTTTTTTAAGTTCCCAAGGCTTACTTCTGCATTGACAGCTCTGCTTTCTTCTCTAGCATATTATACAGGAGCAGGGAAACAAGAGGAACAAAGTTCAATTTCAAGCTTCCTAGTGAGGAATTTTTAAAATGAAATTGTGAAAAGACAGTAATGGCTCTTCTTTGTTTATTGTGAATACAGAAATTCCAGTAAAGCCCTTTGCAGGTGTATTGGGTTTTATGCTTGGTCTGTTTGGATCGTTGGTTCAGATGTAGGAATTGTAGGAAGTCTTTGAGGTCCCTGAGGTTGCGTAGAAGGGCTGATTGCATTGTGAATCATAAATGCACTCTTCTTGGCCATATCTAGAATGAAAGACACTGGAGGAAGGTGTGCAAACTCATTCAAGATGTTTCCACATCTTTCAGGGAATAGCATTTAGGATGGCAGTCAAGAAGCAGAAAAGTTAGGGCAGTGGTTTTATGTGAATGTTGCTATGTCCAATCTTTTGCTGAAACAGCTGACTTTGAGTTTGTTATCACACTTGTCCTGTTCTAGAATGTCTTCCTCTCCTGGTTGCTCAGAGTGATTGGTTTACTAACCAAAACCAAATGGAGTGGTTAAACATACTTTTTGAAGCAACAGATGACATGATTAGGGGCATTGTGTTGTAGTTTTTCAGTCCTGTTTTCACTCTCTTCTTTTATCTTTCTGTTAGACATTTAGGTGTTAAAGAAAACTAAACTAAAATGGCTCTCTTTCTTTCCCCTCAGCCTCCAGCAAGGAGCGTGAAAGCCCGCCCTAAGAAGAAAGCTGCAGGCGCTCTTGCTTCTGTCGAGTCATCCTAAAGAGACCTCCCCCTTCCCAGCACCTGTCTCTGTCCCAGGATTTGCCTGTTACTCTTGAGGGGGAACTCCCCAAAGGAAGGGATCTGAGATTCATGTACATAACAGATACTGCTTTGTGTAGAGCTCATTCCAAAGCAAGGGGGAGACTGGGATTCGGAAAGTGTAGCAGAGGGTACGCATCCTCCAGAATTCTCTCCTTTTTCATCTCTCTGTTGGAGGGAATGCTGATATGTCTGTACGTAGCCTGTTGCTGTGGAATTCCCAGTGTACAACCCTTGTTGGGGAGAATCTTTGTTGGAAGAATTGACTAGGATTAGAGACATCCATTCCACAAGAAGCTGGAAAAATGTTAGACACCGGAGTTCCACAGGGGTGGATGGCTTCCCAAAATGTCTTATCTTGCTCTGGGCATTCTTCTGCAGCCGTGTGTTGTTAAGAAGCGCCCACCATGATTCATCCTCCTTACAAATGGACTCTTACCTGTCATGTCCATTCCTTTTGAGAAGGTGACCGAAATGAGGTATGCTGAGTGCTTTTGAATGTAAAGGACTAGCTCATGGGAGAAGTACATTAGATTCCCATTACTAGTACTGGAAGAGATTGGTTTTGTTTCTGGAAGATGAGACAGAATTGAAAAACTGACTAATGAAGAAAACGTGCTGTTACATGCATGTGTGGTGGAGTAGATAGAGACAGCTGTAAGCGGTAACTACTGAGAAGTAAAATTGGGCATCCATAAGATTTTGACTCCTTTGAGGCCTCTTCAGTTTTATTTCAAGTCTTCTGTTCACGTTGATTCCTTTGAGAGCATCAGAGTGAGGCGAGGCCCATGCCTAAGGAAAGGCTGGCAGGGAGATTGCTGCTTTGCCACTTATCAGTTGAACTCCTGTGATGCTTGTTAGTGTGGTCACATTCTTTCATTCTAGCTGATGACTAGGGACAATCTGGCTTAGTATAGTCTGTGGGCATACCTGAGAATTTCAGAAGTCCTTATCTCTCAGATGTAGGAGATCCAGTCTTCAGGACATGAGGACTAATGAATAGCTGATACAGCAATTTTTGCTGATTCCACAGATCCATTTATGGGGGATAAAAAGTAGGGAGTAGTCCACAAAACTATGGTTATTTGGTCCTCTTGCTTTATTCTAATGCAACCCTTGCACAGTTTTTCTGTCTGACCACGGGGCCATGTTTATCAGTGTCCTGAGACTTGAGCAATGTATAACACTTGGGGCAGAATCTACACTGAATGTAGAATATCATGGGAGTGAAATTGCAGTGCCGAAGAGAAAAATTCACCATGCCAAGCCAAGCTGGATTCACTCGCATCTATTGAACATTGTTAAAGGGAAATACCCCCTGTATGCATGCAAGCAGAGTCTTTGAGAATTTTTGAGATGAGTAGGATTGTTTTTGAGACCCCTAATGGCAGAGCAATGTTATAGACATGGTTATCTAAAAGAATACTTGATGGTCTTAATCTTTACTGGATCTAGTTATCAAGGGAACCTGACTCCTCCTTTCCTACTAAGGACCAGTCTTAACTCTAGGTGCAGGTATTTGTGTTTGCCCATGCCTTTTGTTGTCACGTTTCTGAAATTTGTTGATTTTTCTGTCTGTTGATGATGTATGTACTTCTTCAAGTAACATTCCACAAATATTTCTGTCCTAAGGAATAGGCCTTGAAAAGTTTGTAAAGTTGAAAGCTAGAACTGAGTTTTTTCTTGTTTCCCATTGTCCTAGTAGCAAATTGCTACAAATAACTGTTTATTTTGTGAAACTGACTAAGTTGGTTTTACTGTTATTTGTAGCTTTTAAAAATTGAAGTCTTTATGGAGCATGTCAGAAAACATACATTTTGTCAGAAATGTGTTCGAAATCATCAACAAGGCCTTATCCAGAAGACAGCAGGAAATTCTTGAATTGGCTTTGAGTTTTGTATTTCATAACAAAGCCCAAAACACCACGTTTTTGTTTGTCATAGTTTTTTTGGAAACACTGTATACTTGTCTCACTAGTATGTGGACAGGCATGTCGCATGTCCTGAAGCAGGAGTGCTTTGTGTTTCCAAAAGAAGTTCATCTCTCCATAGCAGGGATAAAGATCTTCACTGATTTTTTGGAAGATTCAGTTCTAAGGAATTGCTGTCCTAGATTTTACTGTACTGAACATGACAGAAGCATTATGCTCAAATATACCAAGTATCCCTATGACCATTTTTCTTGAATATTTTATGTTTTTACTAAAAATTTCCATAGGAAATTATTTATGTAAATCATTGTGAGAGCCATGGTTTGGACCTCAAGTATTGGTTAGTCTCCCCTTGTGCTGATTTTTATGCCCTTTCCTTATGCATGTATTGTCATAGTCTCAGATTACTCAGTTTCATACAGTAACTTTCCAGAATGTTGTCTATCATCACTTCATTTTTAGTAACTTCCTGCGCTGAAGCACAGGAGGAATTTCTGAAGACTTCATTTTGGCATTTGGATTTACCATTTTTGTCTTCCTGAGCTAGGTCCCGTGCTAAGTATCTTCTACTTGACATTGATACTTGATGTCATTAGCCTGTGGATAAGTGAGGGTCAGTCTTATTCTGACTTGTGTTGCACAGGGGAATGAGATGACTTCTGGTTGTAAGAGTCTGGAGTAGAGTCAGGGACTATTATCTAGTGTGCGATACAAAGCTGAAGATTCAAAGCAGCAGCATTTACCCAGAGCAAGTACAGTGTCTTAGCATGGATGCTATTTTCTTCTTCCAGTTCAAACGTGACTGCTACATTGTGCTCTGATCAAAGCCTCTGCAGTTCTGCCACATGACCTCCTAGTGAGTTTCTAGATATAGTTCTGCATTGGGTGACATGGTCTTGCACAGAAATTCTCTTGTTAATGAGAATGCTGAATGTGCTGTTTTGGTAAAATGCTTTTATCTGCTGTTGTTCAGTGTTTTCAGCAGGAAATGCTGGGATGTAGTTTCTTTTCATGTCATCTGTGGGCTTTGTTGCACAACTAAACAAATGGTTAAATCTTCACCCAGCAGCAGAACCCATTTGGTTCAGTAAATGTTTGAACTCCTATCCTAACATGCCTGGACACAGAGAGAAATGCAGTACAAAAAAGTGATACCTGAAGTTGCAAGGAGTGGGGTGTATGTCAGCAGTACGTGTGTGTCACACCTTTTGTGCCTAAAAGTTATCCTCAAATAATCTGCACCATGAGATACAAAGTGAAATCATGTCTGCCTTTTGGAAAGAAATGTTTTACCTCCACTCTTTGTAATACTATGAGTCAGTTCAGTGTTCTGCTGTTGGAAAAGAAAATAGTGAAATGTGATTTCCCTTCTGAGAAACTTATTGATCTGCTGCATAAAAGGGGAACATGTTTTCTTGCTTGTCAATATCCTCCACATTGGGTAAGAAACATAAATATGTAAGCGAGACTACTGTCAGGCTTTAAACTCCACATTTGAACAAAACATCTTAACTTCTTACTGTTCTTTATCAGGTTTCTGATTCTCCAGCCTTAACGTTTCAGAGTCTGGATGACTGATTTCTTTTAGACTAGATTAACTTTCTTGATGAGTAGAAGGTGTAGTAAAAAGAGAGGGATGCTGGTGGTGTTAAAATTGCAAAGCTTTCTCTGGGGAAGATACATATTCCCCTGTTTTAGTGATTGAGTTCTATTCATTGTCTTTTTGTTATGCTGGGCTTTCTTTTTCGTATGTATGCAAGTTTGACTCCCTCACAACATATGGCCAAGTTGTTTCTGCCCTGAAAACCATAATTTCTAGAGAACTCTGACTTTCCAGTAATTGTTAGTTGTTCTTTGGCATCTTAATCAGCGGAAAATACAGTGCCTTGTGTGAAAGAGGGATAGCTGTGGAATACTCTGCTGGTTCTCTGATCTGCACATAGTATTGTATCAAGGAGCTTGCATGTTAACTGTGAAGTGTCATTGTATGCTTGAGAGAAGCTGTTGAATTGAGCTGTTTTTCTGTCTGTCCTCTAGACTTGCATATAATGCTGGAATGTGTGGCTTATTGCCTAAGTGAGAAATCTAGGGGGGGTGGGAAATATTCTTAGCCTTCTTTGTTATGGGTCACTGTATTGTCACATTAGTGTCCTACTTGCTGGGGAGATGCTGCATCACATCTCTATATGTAACTTTTTCTCACTTTACTCACTAAGAATTTGTAATGTACCTCCTGGCTGAAGCATCTTGTAGTGCTGTTTTCTGAGTTGTCTTATAAAGTCAGATGTGTGGAAAACCAGCAAAGGATTCTGAAGCTATACTAGCTCGTAGAATCACGGTTATTGGTATTGGAAGGGACCTGTAGAGATCATCTGGTTCGACCTTAAAGCTCAGGCAGGGCCATCTAGAGCCTGTTGCGCAGGCGTTCCTCTGTGGTGTTTGTGGTCTGGACCCTACTGAATTTAATACTCAGGAGCTGGTATGTGCAGAAAAGCATATGCTATATGAAGATGTTGCTGAGGGGAGTGCTACTTAGGAGAGAGGGTTCCTGGTCACCTTGCATGTGGAATTTGGCTCTGTTACAAGATGTGATAAACATAGTCTTACGCTATTTACAGGTATTGTTAAAAAGCCTACAGGCTTCAGAATAGATCTTAAGAGGTGTGCAGAATAACTTGAGGGCAATCAGTTTCAACAGTAGGTGAAGACAAAAAACCTGCAGATCAGATAAGAACCTGTCCTGTGAGACAGAGTTGGAGTGGGAAGTCGGCTGTGTACAGCAGAGCTGTCCAGGAAATAACTGCTGACTTTCTGATCCTGAAGCAATACTTAAACTCTGTGCTTTATGGATTAGAGCCTGATTTCTCACAGCACCTCTCTGTCTGTGTCATTCTTTTCTAAGCTGGGCTTGAACTTTGTGCATTGAGATTCTTGAACTTTTCATCACTTCAGAACAATGAAGTTTGAATTTTACTTCAGCAGGCAGCTGATCTGCAGGAAGGACCAGAGGAATTCCTAGTTTCTTGTATGATTTGTAGTAGATGTGTTATGCTGGGGAGCTCCAGAGAACGCAGTCATCTCAGAAAATTACTGCACCTCCCCCACAAAGCCTACATTTTTGGATGAAGCAAATGCTTGATGACTTATGCTCATTTTCACAGCTACCTGTAGAATCCCAGAACTTGGTGCCAAAACTGCCAGTGCTCTGTTTCTAATGAGAACTGGAATCATAATGTGAAGTGGAAAGAAACAGTGTAAAATTGGTATGTTTTATCTGCAATTTTTCAGGTAAATATAGCTCTTTGCTGCTTCTTTATCTAAAAACTTTTTGTAAACCTCTTGCAGGCAAACCATTACTTCCTTTTTGTTTCTCAGCTCTATCCTGTCATGACCCAATTATGTTTCTTATGTTTTCTTTTATTAAGCAAGGGACTACCCATTAGTACTGTCTCTTAAAAGTGAAATTTTGCCTTTTTTCCATTATTTAATCCTCTGACCTAGAAACATATGTGACTCATAAAGGGCTTAAGGCTGGATTTCCAGTTGGAACCTGAGCATCTATTGCTAATAGCATAGTTTGATGTGTTTTCTTTTTTTTTGCAGAAGATTCTGTCTGCAATAGGCTTACTGCTGACCTTTTGGATGAGAGCATTCTGTCTGCATGTAGCCAGATCACATCAGATTAATGTTTGTGGAAAGGCTGCAAAAGTGAGTGAGCTCTAAAGGAACAAGACTTTGAGTCTTCCATAATAGTTCTGAGACTATCTAAAAGATCCATGGCAGCAGCAGAAATCCATTACTATACTGACTTGACAACAATGGGGAATTTCATCATATTTTTGCAGTAGGTCCTGGGGAGAATCAGGCTGGATGACAAGCATATACAATTTTTACATACAAGGGAACTAAGTTTTTATGATAAGTAATGCTTATTAACTTAAACAAAAAAGAAAGCAACTTGAAAAAATTTGGTGAGTTTATAAAATTAGGAGGTAAATTATCCTGATCATCAAACCTAGTATTGAATACAAACGGTATTCATGCTGCTGCCTTTTTGGGAAAGCAGAGTTGGACTGCTCACTGTTGAACCCACTGTTAGATCATTTCTCAAATGTTTTGAATGTCACATAGAGGTTAATGAAATTTCATTTTGACATGTGACTGAATTCATGTCTAAATTCAGGCATGCTGACCTCTGTAGGAGACTGAAAGCCCAATAAGGAAATGGAGAAGCTGAGAGAGATCTAGCCAGGTAAAGGACCTTCCTTGAAGTGCAGAAATTAGAGACACAGTAATGCTTAGTTGTGGTTCAGCACATTCATAACAAAATTTCAGTTACCACAATGCTAATGTAAAGGCAGTAAGGCACAGGAAAATGAGAGAGCAGAGACTTGTCTGATAACCGTTGAATCAATTGATCAACAGGTTGATCATCAATATTTCCTATGTGTGAGAGTGCAAGTCCTGTTTAGAAAGGAGCACGAGGAGAGGGTTGTAGTGGAGAAATATGAAGGTATTTGACCCCTGACTAAAAACCCTGTTTCAGCCTTTTGGGCTTTCTAATTTAGGTACTTTCCAGGGAGGCTTGCTGAGACTATAGTGTTAGAGAATAACTCCTCAAAACTCTTTTTTGTACACTTAAATAGTTTTCTAGCTAAAGGAAGCAATTCTAAAATTGCAATGTTTGTGATTTATTACCCCCCTGCCTCTTTTGCAGTTAACAACAAGTTTCTATGTGTTTCTGTATTTCAGTAGAGTTGCCCGAAATTCATACTTTGAATTTTGCAGTGTTTCCTGGTAAGAATGAGTTGTTTTTTCAATTGGATCTATAGTCTGTGAAAAAAGAGGCAATTTTAATCTAAAAATACAATACAATGTATCTAATAGTTACTGTGGTAATTTGCGGCCGTGGCAACAGAGAGTTGACATTCCAAAGAACATTGGTTCGATTTTTTTTTTTTTTTTTTTTTTTCCCCCCCCAAACAGCAACCTAATTAATGGTGCAAGCATTTCAGGAGAAAACACTGATTTTTTTCTATTTCTTAACCATAGAAGATCATGTGGGTACAGGGGATTTTGACCTAAGTTTTTTTTAGAAAAGCTGGTTAAGTGTGGGCTGGATGAGTGAACAGTGAGGTGGATAAAAAAACTGGCTAAACAGACAGGCCCAGAGAATGGTGGTCAGTCCCAGGAAGTTTTAACTGCAACACCAGCAGCTAGAAGCACACCCCAGGACTCGGTACTGGATCTGGTCCTGTTTAACATCTTCATTAGTGATCGGGATGGTGGAGCAGAGTTCACCCTCAGTAAGTTTGCTGATAATACCAAAAAAATCTATATGTTTCTGTTCTGTTTTTCCTTCATATGATTAAATAAACAACATAGTGCTTTCAGGCAGGTGCTAAATTTCAGGTAAAAGTTGTGGGTTGCCCTGACGTAGTTGAGACCCCAAAAGCATGTGTTGCATTATAGGAAACAATAAAGAATGAAAGAGTTCTATTTATAATAATACATTACTGAAGGAGGTAGGAATGGACTCCTAAAACTAAGCCTTGTATTTAGTGAATGGCTATCTCTGCCAGCATAAAGCTAATGTTAAAGGTTATCTGCTGGCAATGCTCATTTTCATTTTTATAAGAAAATTTGCTGGATATAGAACTTTAGCTGAAGCCAAATTACAGAATTTTCCAAGCTTTTTCGTTTTCCTAGGTCCTACTGGGAAATTAGCAACTGAATGAAAACTACACCATTGATGCTATTGCTTTCTAATTTGGGGCAACAAATATCTTAAATTAAATAGAATCTAAACTGCATTTAAAAGCCAATTTTTTTAAAAGGCAGCTGTTGTGACTATTCTGTATTTGTCACAGGAATACAGTAACTGATACTGGAACCACTGTGCTGCCCAAAGGCTAATACCTTAGAAAAGGGAGAAAACAGAAAAAGCCTCCCTAACTAAACTCGTTCAGCTAGTCCAGTCTCTGGGCTCTGATGCTACTCAGCCTATGTGCTGACCAATGGGCAGTCTGGACTTAACATACACATTGGAAAAGCCTCTTCCTGACACTAACATCGTTTTTATCTGTGCTCTGAAGTGCGGTGATGTTAAATGTCTGGTTTACTGGGTTGCTCTGGGGAGAGGGAGTGGTTTAAATTCTTTCCCTAGTTGTTTTTAGAGTCAGTAAAAGTTTAGTCACTTGCTGCAGTATAGTGACTTAAATGTAGAAGCACTATTACGTATCCTAATCTCATGTTTTGTTTGCTTCCTTACCCAGACTCTTTCTAGGTATCTTTTTACATTCTTTTTTTTTGTGAAGACCATTCAAGAAAATCATGTATTATCTTTTTGATATTTTGCTCTTTTGCTTTCATTTATTTTCTCATAGTTCAAAGCACCCATTGTTTTTCTTCTCTTTTTTCCCAGAGTATGATACAAAAGGTTTTATTGATGCAGATGTGCTTTCATTCCACAGGGTGGCAGCCAATCCTTCTCTGCTATTTTGGCATTTTTGCTAGAAACCACTTTCCTAGCCAAGTTCCCCTCCAAGGTGTAAGGGTCGTGAACCTGTAAATACAGCTCTTCTGTTTGGGTTAGACGGTGTTTGGAAAAAATGATTATGTTGCTTCTGTTCAGGCTGTTTTGACTTGCTAAAGTTAATAGTAGCTGACAAGACAAAAAAAGCATAATTCAGTGACTAAATTTTGAATATTACAAATTGCTGCTGTTTTACCTGTCTCTCTCTTTTAAGTGGTACTCCAGGTAAAACTGAACACACGTGTATGGTGGCATCTCTAGGCAAAGGTTATTTTGAGAGAGGTTTAGTTATTGATGTGGGTGGGGGAGAGAGGCTCCAGAAGTTATTTATTCACTTTTTACTTCCGGTTTATTTTGACACATAGATAAATGTATCGGATAATTTGTATTGAAATCTCTATATGTCAGGACTATGAATTGCAGCTATGGTGCTTTGTTCTTTGCATCAGAGTTTACATAGTTTCCTCCCATTTTTTACTCTGCTGTTTCTTATGATTAGTGCCTGTGATTATTTTTCTTTAAAGGCTGCTGGTTTATTATCTTCTCAAACTATGTTCCTAAGTTGATTTAATTTCTCTTCATGTCTGTCTTATATATTAAGTATTCTTCCTTTCCCCCTCTCCATTGTTAAATAAAGATACAAAAAGTAATAAAGAGTCTTGGTATTTCTGCCATGTAAAAATCAAGACAAGTTTTGAGAACTCGGAGCTGTCCCAGTTTGGTTTCCTCACCTAGATGTTGTCTCTTGATTAGGTTGTGTCCACTTCCCAGCTGTTAACTGAGGCTTTGGATTCATATCTGAAGTGTGTTTTTCTGCTCCTGCGGGTACAGATCGCTACAGATTCAAACACTAGTACTGTTACACATGTAGGAAACCTCCCTAAATTGCAACTGCTAATAATTCTAGGGAGGACAGAGAGTAGAAAGAATTTGTATGTGAAGTTAAAAGAATGGTGAATATCTGAGTACATGTGCAGAAGCATGGATGTTCTGTCATTGCTACATAACTGTTACACCCAGGCATGAAATTTTAGGCTGGTGAGGAAATAGTGGCATTCTTGCGGGACAGGTAGCAAGAACCCCGCTTACTTACTGAAAAGCCTGTGGTGCAGACTGCAGACACAGTGCGTGTGAAATTATGAGAAAAAAATGGGCTGTGAGAATAATCTTTTGTGGTTATCATCAACAGTTGGTCCTACACCCACCCTGACAGTGAGTAAAGTGGGTAGTCAGGGCAAGCACTTGTGACTGGGATAAGAGAAGAATTATTCAGGTAGCAGGATTCTGCTGGCATCTTTCTGCTTAGTGTTTTTTATAGTACTGAATGCTTGATCTGATAGACTCTGGTTTCCAGCTGGAGCTTAGTAACAGCAGCTGTGGACTGAGTCTCTGGTTTTGACTAAGCTGAAGTCCTTTTGTGACATCGAAATTCAGCCTAGCTTTTTTTATTTCTTTTTTTGTTTTTTCCCCCTAAGTGTAGTTTTCCTTTGGGACACTTTGCTTTCTCTTTTCCCTCCTTGCTGTCAGTTTTTTCTGCCAGTGTCATGAATGTCAAACCTGCCAGCCTTCTGCTTCCCTGGATGTCCTCATGAAGGAGGCAGATTTGCTGCTGCTGCCGCCTTTTCAGCCAGCTCAGACTTGACATTCCCACCCTTAGAAGTCAGAAGATGAAATATTTATGTAGTAAATAGGTGTGTTGTGTGTAGTTCTGGCCATATGCAAAAAATACTATGTGGTTATTTTATTCTCTGTATATGTCCACGGTTTTTATACATTCCCAGTTTCCCCAGAGGACAAGTGTATATTAATGTTTTGGCTGAACACTCAAATATGATGCAACAGCACATGCCCTGTGCAGGATGATAACAGGAGGAGTGAATGAGTTGTACAGGTTTGGAGTTTGATTTTGCCTGTTGGTTAGTGCACTGACAACTCTTCAATTTCAGCCTCTTCTCCCAGGCAAGCAGGCTCAAATATAAAGTACCACTGAATTTGTTGAGTTGTAGCTGATAGGTTAGAGATGATTGGCAAGCAGCTTAGTCTGCTGGTAGTGCTATGTAGATAATTTTTTTGGATCCTAGGCACTACTATCTGGTAAGGAGAATTCATCCTACCAGAGAGCGTTCTGACTCACCAGAGCTGTCATTATTGAATAACATGTATAGTCATCAGGCTTTGGAAGCATTCTGTGCATTCAATAGGAGATACGTGAAATTCTCACCAGCCTTACTTCCCATGCAATGAGAGTACAACAACCTGTCCTGAGTTGGTATGCTTTTTTTTTTTTTTACTAGTAACAGGGGCGATGATTTGTATTCTTTCTAGCACGTAGAAACCATTAAAATGTTTCTAAATCATAAATGTCATTTGACTACATAAGACAGGGATCAAAATGAAAACAAAAATAAAAAGGAATTGCCTTGAGAATGGTGTATTTGTGCTTCCACCTTTGATTTAACATGTGAAACCAAGCCTCGTGTTCTTTCTAGTGGATTGTGATACAGCCAGTGATCAGTGAAACACATCTCTTAGTCTACTGGCTGTAAGTGGTACATCCACAGTATTCTGGTTCTAGCCTTAAAAATGTGTATTAATCATTATATTTCATGTAACTGTGCTCAGACCTTTGGCTGCTTTTTATGCAGTCTCTTTTGGTTTGCTTGTTAGTACTTCATGAAGAGTTTTTCTTGGACAGTGTTAAGTGGGCAGAGACAGTTTTGAAATGGGCACATGAAAAGGATCAGAGATTCTGTGAGAGAAGTGATTCATTTCAGGGAACATCTCTTTAAACCCTCTAAAAAGCTTTTACACATGCTTGTGTATTAGTGAACTAATTAATTTATATAAGAATAAATTCTTCATCACACAAACTGAATAACCATGCTAATACCTATCAGACCAGTTTTCCTGATAGTACAGGAGCAATGTAGTTTCAGTAGTAATGCAAACATGCTGGTGCTATGGAGCTTCTGCCATCATCATCATCATAGTAAAAAAGACTGCAAATGCTGTGGTACTCTGATTGCAAAAGAAGCAGCCGTAACCTTAATTGATTTTTACAGAATTCTCTAATTATACATTTTAGTAGTGAAATAGGAGAGATGGTCCCACTAAAGTAATTTGGATTACTTTCAGAAAGTGACTTAACTCTTGTGCCAGGATTTATGGTAAATTTCCATGCAACAATAAAGCAAAAGCCAGGAGCAGAGAAATAAGACATTATCAGTCAGCATGTGGACGCAACTAAGCCAGTGACCAAGAGGAATATACATAGGTTGAATTAAGTCACTGTACACAGATGTGTAAAGCTGTGTTCAAAGAAAACACCCACCCTGAACAAGTGACTTAAAAGTGAGATGTTAAACAATTAAGTCCATGAAGTCTAGAAAATCCTGGCCTGTTTAGAACTACTCAGAATAAGAAAGAAGTAATTGAAAACATGGTTTAGTTAAAGTTACTAGTTTAATCCTGATTTGACGCTGCCGTTCCTGTAGCGCATGCATCTCAATCATGCATCTCAGATGGATTTGTGGACATAGATACTTTACTAAACTTTACATACCTAAACATTTAAATGTCCTCCTAAATACACCATTATTTCAATTTTGTGTTTTGCCTGAATCCTTTTTTGTGCAGAAGTGTTTAGTAATGAATGTAGACTCCTCAACAGTAGAATGACCTCTGTGCATGTGAAGTTAGGCAAATGAAAATCATACAATGATTTTTCTTGCTGACATAATGTGTATTAAGTGTTGATCCACCAGTTTCTTACTGCTTAATGCATCTTGTTTTCTAGAGTTCTTTCCAGGTGATTAAAGACATTATTTCTTCTTGGAAGACAGTCCTTTCAAGTTGCTTTGTTTTTTGGTTGTTTTTTTTTGTTTTTTTTTTTAATTCATTTATTGCCATGATTTTCCTTTACCCCTCTGATAATGTCATCCTGTACCCCTCAAATCAAATGGACTTTAGCTGCTAGGTATCATAGGTTCCTTAGGTTTTCATATTTATGTTCAGTAGCTTTTACAAGGCATCATAATTTGCATTATTTGTGGATTTATTATATGATTTACAAATGACTCTGAAGTGTATCAGGTTTTGAATTATTCTACTCAGTTCCTTTTCAGTTACACTTCTGTTATCTTTGTAGGTCTTTCTCATCGTAACTTATCTTGGAAAATTAAATATTTGGATATATAATTAAACATGGTAAAAGTTCTTAATGAACTTTCCTTCTGAATGTTCCTTTCCTTCTGAAATTACCTTTGAGGAACCTGAAAGTATATAATTTCGTGTCATATGTAATATCCATACGATGCATTAATCCCAGCATTCCAGAAATCATCTTCTTTCATGTAGTGGGTGCTTGTTACGTGACTAAAACCTGTAAGTCAATGCCATGTCTTCCTTGGTGTCTGTGAGTGTGTTACTGGCCTGTCTCATACAGTAAATTCTTTCAGTTTATTCTTATTTGCCTGCATTGAGTGCACAGGGCTTTTGACTCTTCCACTGTTGTTACTTCTGTGTTAAAAATAGCTCTGTGTTAAAAATAGTGGGAAGAATGTTGTAAGGTGCTTGACCACTATGTACCTGTGAATCCCATGATTTCTTTTGTCTTTGTCCCTGTTCCATTTTACTATTTTACTGTGAATCAAAGGGTGTCTTGTAACAGAATCACTTGCATAAAGAATACAGATTTTGCTGCCTTCCTGTCTGTAGGCCATGGGGACAGTTGCTACATCTTGAGGTATACAGAGGCATTTATTTTCTTGAAATGGGTCTTTTACATTGAGTACAATCTACTTTGTGGTGAGGCTACTCTAAACTCTGCAGTGCTGTGAAAACCAAAATTAGTCTATATTTTTATACTTGTTTTGAGACTTCTGGTTCTTTCACACATCTTTTTCGCCAGTTAGTAGCCTTGTTCTAAATGTAACTTTTCCTTGATCTCTCATCAAACTATGACAAGCAATGAAAAAATACATCAAATTGATCTTACAGAGATCCAAATTACATACTTCTTTAGCTTGAGTATTACTGAGTATGCCCCTTAAAATTTGGCATTTTTTCTCTAACTACAGGAAAAAAAAAGAAACAATTAAACATGGGAGACAAGGTTTCACACTACTCTTGAAAATGCAGCTTCCTTTGTATAGTGAGCTGCCTCATACATTGTGCTCTGAAATTTCCATCCTCCCCCTTGTTATTGCACACAATACAGTAATTTTTAGTTTAGTTTGACGAGCAGGTAATAGGAAGCCATTTGAGAAGTGAGGAGGGCTCATGTTTTGTAGAAATTCCAAGCAGCTCTGCACTGAATCAACAATCCCAAGAGTACAGAGACATTCCATAGAAATGTCACGGAGGGCTTCTGGCATATTAATCAGGAATTGGCCATCAGCTTTCAGTCAGGTTGTTTTAGAGTTCTTGCTCAGCTTGGGATAAAAGCTCTTCACCATCATAGGGAAACAATTTAAGCAAACCCAAGGTCTTTACTCAGCTTTTACCAGATGGACTTGATAAAACTTGTAAGTCTACCACTGTTGTAATCACTGTGAGACTTTTCTTATCAGGGCATGGTAATTCCTAACTTGAATTACTTTAGCATTGGATTATCTTTTAATATTCTAAAGTTTTGGGGGGTTTTTTTGTTTGTTTGGGGTTTTTTTGTTTGTTTTTTTAAGCAAGACTTATGCTTTATTTTGGAATTTTTGTCTCAGATCAACCAAGAAATAAACACAAGGTAAATACTACATGTTCAGGAGCAATAACCTGCTGATATATAGGACAGGATGTTGGCTACCTAAAATGTTTGTAACATTTATTTTTCAAAGTACTTAAAATGTTACTGAGTGCAAATGTTCCGATAGGAGAAAAAAAACAAGAAAAAAAGAAAAACCATAAAGCAGGTGTTTTCACTGAAGTGCTTATCCCAGGTGCGTTGGGGTCTGTGTGGCGCGGTTTTGGGAGTGGGGGAGCAGCCCCAGGGGTGGCTCGTGTGAGAAGCTGCTGCTCTGCCATGAATATTTTAAGAAGGGGAGAGGAACTGTTGTAAGACCTCGGGGCAGAGGAGAGGTGGAGGTGAGGGCAGTCCCAGAGGAGAGAGGAGTGCCGGAGCACTCCAAGGTCGGAGGGGGAGAAGCGGCTGGAGCAGAGGTTCCCCACGGTGTGAGGTGGGCTCGTCCCCCTGCAGCCCCGGAGGACCCCGCTCCATGGTAGGGTGACTGCGCCCGAAGCAGCCGCGGCTATGTCTGTGCCTGAGGGACTGCACCTGGCGGGAGGGACTCGTGTCAGAGGGGTTCCCGAAGAACTGTCCCCTGCCAGAGGGACCCCGCCTTGGAGCGGGGACGGCTGTGAGGGATCCCTCTCCCTGAAGGAGGAAGGCCGTGAGCCCCACTGCTTTCCCTGTGTGCTGCTGGGGGGAGGATGTAGAGAGATGGGGAACAAAGTGTTGCGGAAAGGCTTGGAGAAATTGCCAGCACAGCCAATATGGTTGTAGCAAAATCCCGCTTATTGAGCCCGGTAGTGAGGAATATATACTTTTCTCTTATCAGTGTTACAAACATGGTGTTACATTATTGGTTAACACGGTTTGAACCTGTTATTAACTTGTAAACTACTTGGCTAAAGGCTATTGTCCATGCCTATGAAAGGGCTGTCCTGATTTGAAAATAGTTGTTATTGCCGTTACTCTTGTTGTTTTTCTGCAAAGCCAGTCCCGATGTTTTTCTTTCCTGCAAGGTCAGTTCGTCAACACATTCCTGAATGTGGCTTGTTCAGTACCTGTCTGCCCGAGTGGAAAAACGCCACAACAAAGGAATTCGGGCCCGGGAGGAAGGGAGGCCTGGGGGTAAGGTGTTAGAGCTTGGTTTTGTTTTCCCTTTGTCCTGTTTTGATTTGACTTGTGATAAACTAAACTTGATTTTTTTGCCAAGTTGGGTCTGCTTTTGCCCGTGCCCATAAGTGGTGAGTGAAACCCTCCCTATCCTGTCGACCCACCAGGTTTTGCTTGGATTTGGATTTTCTCCTCACCATCCCTCAGCAGGGGGGAGAGGAGAGCTGAGCCAGGGGCTGCCTGGTTCTTTCTTACCTGGGACTAAGCCATGACACATGAACTTTAGATCCACAGCACCCCGTGGTCTTTATTGTTGTGGGGAGAAAGAGGAAGAAAGTACGAGTGAGCTGGTGTGTTTACCGTGAGAGACAAGGACCATGGAGAGCTAGCTTTGCTGTGGGTTGTGCTCTTCGACAAATTTTTCCCTGGAAGTCTACATTTGGTTAACTCTCATCTCTGACAACATTTGAATCTTCCTGGATGTCTACAGGGTCTAATGCTGGGAAATCAGAGCCTGAGACTGAGGAGTGGTTAATCACAGAGGGGTTCTTGGTGGTGAGTAGCACAATGTGTAATTAGTAAATCCAGCTAGAAGGGGAAATTATCTCCCTTAAGAATACTGGTGTCCTTGTACTCCAGTACAGTCTTTCACTGGTCTATGGTATTTCTTAATCCATTTAAGTATTTGTCTAATGTGTCCTGAGTTGTCGCCAAGTCAATTCAAAATGTTACTTTCCCTTTGTCCCTGCCTGTAGTTACCAGTCAGGGAAAACGGTACTGCTTAGTTTCGTCCATGAATCCAAAACCATTCTGTAGCAAGCATATGCAGCTTTTGGAGCATCTGGGACTATGGCTTGAGACCAGTCAGTTTCTTTGCATAAACTGACAGTTTTTGAGATATGACAGAGCAACACAACATAACTGCTTGAATCTAACCCAAAGGCTGTATGATCGTCCTGTGATAACTTTGAACAGTCCACATCTGTTGAAGGGACTATATCTTAATAGTGACAATTAAAGAGAGAGAAGTACAGTTGTCTGAAGGATTTAAGCTTAACATAAGAAGTAGGCCTTTCTTGCCTCACAGACAAAATACAAAAGACTCCAAACAAAACTCCTCTCCTGGGTACAAGACACTAAATATCAGCTCATCCCTGGCATTTAATGAGATACAGGTTCTCAGAGAGTAGTGAGATCCTTTGCTGACATCATGATGTAGTTGTCATGGTTACAAAGGGACCAGCTGCCACATACAAAGTATCAGAAAATAGAAGCCAGGGAAAATCAATGTCCAAGCAGAAAAGACAGAGAAGATAGGATGATGTGGAGGTCAGGAAGAAATAAAGGCAATGGGGATAACAACTGGGGAATTAAGTTGGAAATAAAAGCACGAGGAAATAAAGTTCAAACCTAGAGATACACAGAGATGGGTGATCCAGGAGCAGATCCTGTGGGACCTTTGCATGTTTATGGTTGTAATTAATGAAAAGCATTCAAAGAGAAGTCTGGAAACAGTATTCCCTAGCAAAAGTCCCTTTGGTTTTATTCTCTTTGAAGCTTTGCACGCTGTATCCTAAGGACACAGAATGGAAGGACAGAATGGAAGTTAATTCCCAATACTGAAGGATGGGCAGTGGTTTTTTGCCCATGTGATAACCCAGTGGCATAGGTGAAAAATAATATACTATGTGGGAAAGGAGATTTCCGTAGATCACTCCCCACTCTGTGCTGCCTCCTGTTGTTGGCATTTTTGCAAAGCTCCGTTTGAAAACACTTTTCCAAGGTGCAGCCTCTATTTGCTGTGCCCTAGTTTTTACATAAATATTTAGATGGTCTTTTTTTGTTAAGTTGTTCAAAGTTAATTCAACCTTTTTGTTCTGATAAAAAATAATTAAAAGACTATATGAGATAAAAAGTGAGGCTGATCACCTAATGTGAACTAATATCATAGTGATTCCCTGAGCCAAGTGGACTGGGATCTTCAGTTGATTCCTGCATCAGGATAGGAAATCAGGTTTCCATGGATACTGAGCCAGAAGCAACACTGACACTCCCAGGATATGAAAGCTTATGCTCTCCTCAGCTTCCTAAGGAGGGTTCTCTCTACTCTCTGTGCCTCGCTCCATACCTTCTCTCCCCCTGCCCTTTCTCTTTTGTATGTTTAAAGGAAAAGAGACAAATGGATATTTGAGGAATATGAGAGTGAAGAAAAAATATCTATCCCCTTCCCTAGAAAATTTTGTACAAGAAATGCAAAGGATTTGCACGATTTCAAGCTACAGTTACAAAGTATAATAAAACTAGAGGAGGAACAAGCTGTAGTCTGTTGAGCTTCTGATAGTTGAGGATTAAGCTTCTGATTGAGGATGACAGCAAGGCCCCTGGAAGGACAGATTTATCACCAAGGATATAGCAGGAGCAGAGTTCCTGTTCTGATGCAGGGCTGTAGATGGTTTCAACATGACTGTTCACTCAGGTGATTGCAGCAACATTTGCATTAGCACTCATGACAGCAAACTGGAAAAAAGGTGTTATATCTGCCAATTTGAACTCTGATACAGAAAAGCCAAATTATAGTTTTTACTCAGAAGTTAACTGCCATACATAGTGATAGGTGGTGGACTCATTAAAATAATGTAAGTTAAGAGAGAGGAAGAAAGATATTTGGTGATTTGAGGAGCAGTCTTCCTTCAATGGCCTCCTCGTGCTCTGATCAGCTATCATTGTGTGTTTAAGCAAGCACCTCCTCTAGTCATTTTGGCGACGCTCACATCCCCCCCACATCTTCTTATCCCTACGCAAAGTCTTTTTTTCAATTAAGAATTCTTTACTTCATCTCTTGCCACCTCCCCAAGAAGTGTTTCAGTACTTCAATAATTGTTTATTTCCAAGCAGCATTTGGGGCCTGAATTCTCTCACATTTGTCAGGAGTATCAGGTGTTGGAACTCTTTAGGTTGCAGCTATCCAAGAAGGTGCTTGCAGCCCTGCTGTTCCCAGTGTGCCTGTACCCAACTAAGGTGGCCTGAAAAAAGGAAAGGACGGATAGATTCCTGTTGGAAGCAAGGCTTGAAATAACTTGTAAGAAGACCAAACAAAATGACAGATAAGAAAAATTACTAACACGAGCCTTGCTTCTACAGTGATCTGTTGTGATGCTTTTCATCCTGCGTTCTGACTGTTGGGCTGAGTATGCTAAGTCTTTCTGTCCTTCTAACTTGCAGAAAATGTGACAAATATTTCCTGTTCCATACTGCCCAAGATACAATAAGAAACCACAATACTCATTGGTAGTGACATGACAAAATAAGGGGGAAAAAATTGTTGCAAAGAGCAAATTCTATAAGAAAAAAAAATGCTATTATCTCAATTTAATCTGTGAATATAGTGCCGGGTTTTTCTTTTGTGCGTACAGATGCCTTGCCTTCTTAGCCTATAAAGTCAGCACCAGTGTGTGTAGCTAGAAGAAAGTGTTCAGAAGTTGCAGTTCGTGTGTAGTAGGGAGATTTTTGTACCTATTCTGAGCCTCTAGAGAGGCAGAGAAGCATTGTGATTTAAACTTGTTGACTCTGTGGACAAATAGGAGCACATTCAAATGCAGCATCACTGAATATGGGCTCTATTTTAATCATACAAGTATCATACTGTATCATATGACCAGTTTAAGTGCTCTTGTCCTTCGTTCAGACTTTTCCTCTGGTCTCAAGGTTCCAACAGATAGTTCAGGGTGAGTAGTCTCCTACTCAGATTAGTTTTTCAATAAACAAAGTCTGATTTAAAAAAAAAGAGGCTCCTTGTGCTAGTGATTGTGGTCAACATGAGTGTGAATGAGGTTACACAGCTGCCAGAAACCCTTGGCTCTCCTTTTTCTCTAGAGGAATATTGGTAGGCCTCTTGCACCTTGCTTCAATGCAGAGGTGTTTACTCTTAGAGAAACTGCCCCTGCAGGTTACCAAGTAGTTCTGCCTTATTTTCCATGTTTCTTCCATAAACATGCCAGGAGCAGTGGTAGGCCACCAAGAACATACCCATATATCTTAATTGCCTTGATACCATGGGAAACTTAGTACCATTTGTCACAGGGCTAACAGGGAACCAATATAAATATTTCATTTAGTAACTGCAGCTAAATTATCTAAACTGGAGATATTCATCAGAGCAGAGGTACTTTTAGTCACTAGGAGAAATGTTTGAATGCTTCAAGTAGTGTACTTTTTTTTGTGCTATGTGACACAATCTTTACAGGATTTTGAAGCCTAGTAAGTCATGCACCCCAAATTAAGCAATTGAAAAGATTTATTTAAATCAGAGCATGAAAGCCTGGGGCTAAAACCCTCAGACACCTCAGATTTTTGAGAAAAATCAGTAACATCTCCTTTTTGTTCATAATCTCTAAGATTAATTTAAAAACAACAACAACAACAACAACAACAACAACAAAAACCACAACACAAAAACAAAACAAAACAAAACAAAACCACAAAAAACCCCAACTGATTCTTACACAATGCACCCATGCTCTAATAATTTCTGTAGACCATGACCAGCTCCTGAAGTAATTAAAGGAAAGAGTTCCCTCTTCTGGTTAGACAGTATCACTAGGATGTACACACTTTAAGCATCAAAGAGTATTACAGCATCAAATTAACAGAAAAATAAGAATAAATCTGCTATTTTAGATTTTTTTGTGCTGTTCCATAAAATTGAAGTAGCAACTAGCATTTTCCAGTGACCTGAGTGGTTTATTCATGGAGCTTAATGCCCTGTTTTGTCTTCGCTCCCTGACCCCATAGCATTTTTCACTCTGTCCTTTGAATAGCATTTCTCTCACTGGAACGTAATGTGAGACAACAATTTCATTTGATGACAGTGGATTTTCAGGGACTCCCTGAGTATTACACATGTTTATTCATTAGACAGTCACAACCAAAATTATCAAACTTTCGGACAAAATTGTGACTGACCCAATGGCAGTCTTACACTTCTGTGCTTTCACTAGGAGCATTAAGTGTTACAAATTTACTTAAATACTGCCATATTTGAAAGATATTATTTTTAAAATACTGAGCTATAGTAGAAAACTCCTTGGACATTCAAATTATGCTACCGAAAAAACAAAACACAAAAATTATTTTATTCTTGTAGCTAGAGGGTCCACTTACTTCAAAAGCTTCAATTCACAACTTCCAGTCTGATTGAAACATCCCTCACTAACAAAAGCTGGCTGGCTGCTGAACTAACAGATCTTAGTTTTTTAGAAGTAAAAGTCTGACTATTCTAATATGGTTCTGACAGACCTATTGTCGTTTTCAGAAAAGGAAAATAGAACTCACAGCATGAGTTCAGAAAACTAATAGACATTGTCCCAGTGCATAAATGACAGTGGGTGATTTCCTAGCTCAGTGTTCTGGCTGTAAGACATCTGTGTGTATTGCTGCCTCTCTAGTGACTGAAGCCAGGAAGTATCGCTGGAATGGTGAAGGATGTGTTGCTGTACAATCATTATTCCTATAGTTTGTGTGCAGCTCAAGCTGGGTTGCTCTGTTTGCAACTCTGAAACATCTCTTCCTTTCTGTTATGTGAACTGTTGATAAAAAGGTAACAAAAAGAATGTAATAGATTTGGAAAAAAAAAAACAAACAAACCACCACCAACAAACCAACCAAACCTTTCTGAATTATGTACATCCATGAAAAAGAGTATTGAGCCTAACATGCAAGGTGGTGTATGAACTAAGTTCTCTAGGAATCTTGCATTAGTTGAAAAAAAATGTTAATTCTGGTCATGAAAGGAGGCGGGGGGCGTTGAAGAAATAAGGGGAAAGGAGGATGCAGTGGGTTCTGCAATGTTAATAAGATGCTCAGAGCCACATCAAACCAAGCTGTTTGTAGACGTCAAGTTCTGCTGTTCTGCTCATCTAACATCGCTCCAAACTATGATAGGCTGGTGGGAACCAGCAACTAGCTGTAATCATTATGTATTACTTCTCAAAACCTGTGGTAGATGTTTAAATTTGCAAAAAACCCAAAAAGGTCTGAATCTACTTTCAGAACAGAGTGCACTGACATTTGAAAATCAGTATCATTTCTCTCCATAAACATTAAGTACCAAAGATTATATGTGCATTATCTGCCATTGATTAATACATGCTGCAGATAAGCAGGAACTTTTGATGTTTTTCTTGAGGGCAATGTGTGGCTGGAACTCGAAATTTATTTTAGGGTGCAAATGCATCAGTGCGGGAGGAACTGCACGTTGTTACTGACAAGACACGGCTTTAAATATTGCAGCTCAGTCAAAAGAGAACACATATTGGAGGTTTCAGTGTTCTGTAAAAGTGGACAGACAGAACCCTGCCGTTGCTCGCACACAGAATATCAATCACAAAGGCGGCGGAGTCAGCGGTGTGATTTACGCAGCTGCCTCCCCGCGGCACAATGGATCGGCCGAGCACCAGCGGAGTGTGATGCTGCTTTGCGCCAGAAGACCGCGCCGTGAACGGGAGCAAAGGCGCCTGTCGTTTCCCTCCACCTCTGCGGGCGGTGGCGAGCTCCGTGCCGTAGCCGGGCAGGGGCGGCCGCGGGGCTCCAAGCCCGCCCGGCCCCGCCCGAACGCGTCAAGGCCGCCGAANGCCCGTCCACCGGGCCCGCGGCAGGGGTGTCACCATACGTCAGAGCCCGAGCGCGGCGCCCTCATGGCCGCGGCCAAGGCAGAGATGCAGCTCCTGCCCCAGCTGCAGATCTCCGACCCTTTCGGCGGCTTCCCGCACTCGCCTCCCGCCATGGACACTCACTATCCCAAGCTGGAGGAAATGATGCTGCTCAGCGGCGGGGGTCCGCAGTTCCTCGCCCCTCCCGGGGCGTCTGAGACCACGGGCTTCGGCTCCGCCGGGGAGCCCGGGGAGCAGCACTTCGAACATCTGGCGGCAGGTAAGCGCGCTGGCCTCGCCGGGGTGGAGAGTCCCGGTGAGCCGGGGGAGACAGCGGCGTCTGCGGGGTCTCCGCGCTGCAGCGGCCACCCAGTCCCGGCGGCTGCGCGGGGGGATTCTCCTGTGTGCGTCAGCGGCTCCGGGCTAGCTACTGCTGGAGACCTGCCAGCAGCGCTGCAATATGGTACTTTCAATTATTAATTAATCAGAAGCAAGTATCTGGGGCTGCGCTGTGCAGGGATGGCTCGCGAAGCACTGGCAGCAGCTGCAGTGGCTGTTGGAAGTAATCGCTATTCCTCTCTTTCCAGACACTTTTCCTGAGATCGCTCTGAACAACGAGAAAACCCTACCAGAAACCAGCTATCCCAACCAAACAACGCGACTGCCACCAATAACCTACACCGGGCGCTTTTCCCTGGAGCCAGCCCCCAACAGTAGCAACACCTTATGGCCAGAGCCCCTCTTCAGCCTTGTCAGTGGGCTGATGGGCATGGCTAATGCACCTTCCACTTCTACATCTTCTTCATCATCACCATCCTCCTCCTCACAGAGCCCCCCTCTGAGCTGTTCTGTCCCAACCAGCGAGAACAGTCCAATTTATTCAGCTGCACCAACTTTTCCCAATTCCAGCTCTGATATTTTCCCTGACCCACAGACCCAGTCCTTTCCCAACCCCCCTGGAGCTCCCATCCAGTATCCACCTCCAGCTTACCCGACTGCTAAAACCAACTTTCAGGTGCCAATGATCCCGGATTACCTGTTCCCTCAGCAACAGGGTGAGCTTGTTCCAGCTGATCAGAAGCCCTTCTCAGCCCTTGAGACCAGAGCGCAGCAGCCTTCCCTCACACCCCTGTCCACTATTAAGGCATTTGCTACTCAAACTGGCTCCCAAGAGTTGAAGACTCTCAACACTAACTATCAGTCCCAGCTGATCAAGCCCAGCAGGATGAGGAAATACCCAAACCGTCCCAGCAAAACCCCTCCTCATGAGCGCCCTTATGCCTGCCCAGTGGAGTCCTGTGACCGGAGGTTTTCGCGGTCTGACGAGCTAACGCGGCACATCCGCATCCACACAGGACAGAAACCTTTCCAGTGCCGCATTTGCATGCGGAACTTTAGCAGGAGTGACCACTTGACTACGCATATCCGCACGCACACGGGAGAGAAGCCGTTTGCCTGTGACATTTGTGGCAGAAAGTTTGCCAGAAGTGATGAGAGGAAGAGACACACTAAAATCCACCTTAGGCAGAAGGACAAGAAAGTGGAAAAGGCAGCTTCGGTCTCAACTGCTTCCCAAATTCCTGCCTACTCATCCTCTGTGACTACACCCTACCCTTCCTCCATTGCCACCACTTACCCCTCATCAGTGCGTACAGTGTACTCCTCTCCTGCTCCCTCTTCCTATCCCTCCCCTGCACACACCACATTCCCATCTCCTTCTATAGCAACCACTTACCCCTCTGGCACTACCACTTTCCAGACCCAAGTGGCCACCTCCTTCTCATCTTCAGGGGTCACCAACAATTTCAGCTCACAGGTGACCTCAGCACTTTCAGACATGACATCAGCCTTTTCTCCAAGAACAATTGAGATTTGCTGAGATGACCCTCTGGAACAGGAGAATTCACCTTTTCCATTGGTACTATCATCAGACCTGGCGTCTCCAACTACTCCCCCAATACTACACGTTGCAAGGCTATTTAACTTTTCTTTAAACTTCAGCTGCCTGAAACAACTTCTGGTCAAGTTTTCCACCTCTGAGGAATGACTTAATTTGCATGGATTGTGGATATAAGTTCAGTATAATTTTCCCCATAAACAATAGTCATTTATTAGGAAGAAAGGACTTTAAGTATATAGCTGATGTAAATTTTGTAACTGTGTCATGGTTTTGCTTTCCTTTAGGTACTATTGATGTGAAAAATCTTTGCATATCCATCTTGTATTATTTGGAGCTTGCAGGGACATATTCTGTAAATGTTAATTCTGTTTTGGTGACAATGCTGTAATGAGATCCAGCCTTCTTTGGGAACAGCACTTACTATATTTGAGCATGTTAGAGTGACGCTTTGTAAATATCACCTGATGAGACTCATGTGGCAGAAGTTTTGTTTTTAAAGTTACAAGTCTTGGTGCCTTTTTGTGAAGCCTTGCTGATGTCATGCATTTGTGTGAATGGATGCTTTGCATCTTGCCTTAAAGGGAAAGGGATGTTACTCAAAGAATGTAAGGGATAGCAGGGAATGGGTGGGGAGGGGAGCACAAGAAAGCCCTGGGGGACAGAATGTAAGCAAAAAAACACCCCACACCTCTTAAAGTCTATTTTTGTTACAAAAATGTAAATTTATATATATATATATATATATTCAGGAGTTGGAATGTTGTAGTTACCTACTGAGTAGGCAGCAATTTTTGTATGTTATGAACATGCAGTTCATTTTTTGTGGTTTATTTTTACTTCGTAATTGTGTTTGTTAAAATGAAAGTGACTGTTTGGCTTCTAAATACATTGAATGCGCTTTCCTGCCAATGGGATATTTGGTGTACAATACCCTTCAGAAAAAAAAAAAAATAAAAATTAAAAAAAAAATAGTGCGGACCTCCACATTTTCCTTTAAGTTGCTACAGGGGAAGACTGCGGCAGCAGCCCTGACTCCTTGAGTGGCTGGGAAGTAACAAGTGCTGCTTGTCTCCTGGAGAAATACCCACTTAGAGGAAGGAGGGGAGACCAATCACTCCTAAGTCCAGGTGCTTGCAAAGGTATGGATGGAGCACACATGTCCTTGCATTAGGTATGTCACCCGCTATTTTGAAGTAGCCATGATTTCTGTGTTCTGGCTTCCCTAGAAGCATGTGAGCTAATCTTAGGAAGAAAAACAATTGTCCTGTTGCTGACAGTTGTGTTTAAAAATTGGAATGTTAACTGTTTGTTCACAGGTAGTCAGAAGTCTTAATGGATGGCAAGATAATAGAACAGTTTCTCAGCTGGTAGTGCAATGACCTCAGTCCAAATGGCTGGTTGGTGGAGGGCAGCCCTGCTTAGCTGATGGCCATTGTAAATTTCTCCTTGACACAACATAGGGCGTGTAAGTGAGTGTGCCTGGCAGCCTTTAGTACAGGATAGAATTGCCTAGTTCAGTGGAAAGGGACCTATGACCTGCAATGGTCACCTAGTCCAACTGCCTGACCACTTCAGGGCTGATCAAAGGTTAAAGCATGCCATTAAGGGCATTGTCCAAAATGCCTTTTAAACATTAACAGGCATGGGGTAGTGACCACATGTCCAGAAAGCCTGTTCCATCTGACCACTCTCAGTAAAGAAATTTTTCCTATTGTCCAGTCTGAATATCCCCTGATAGACCTTTGAACCACTCCCGTGTTTCCTGTCCTGTCACTGGATACCAAGGAGATCAGCACACCCTACTCTCCAGTGCAAAGGAGATGATGGGGTCTGCAATGCTTCTCTTGCTCAAAGAAACACTGTTCCTACTTGCCCTACACTTTCTCCACTTTATGATGGTAGATCCTTTCAGCTTGTGGAGGCCTTCAGAAAACCTAACCTGCTCCCCTTGCTTCCCTGTCACATCCTTAGCTCTTCTCTTGAGGGTGCTGCAGTCTCCCTTTAAATACAATAAATCCATGGCCCCACAGCTGTGGGCATTGGTGACAGGCACACCACAGGCAGCAGTGCCCAACTATAGGGACGTTCTGAGGCACTGAACCAGCTACATAGGGTCCCATGGTAACCCAGACTCAAGAATCAGCGTAGCTGAGTAGCACAAGCCCTCAGCGGTGTTCTGAGGGAAGGGCGTGGTACTGGTGCACTACTGTAGTTTGCCTGTAATGGCCTGCGAGCTGGCAAATGACACTTCTTCATCCATCGGGGGTCACTCGTCTGAACTGCATTTCATTGCAGGAAGCTCCCCAGTACCACAGAGCCGCTGGTTTGGAAAACAAAACGAAACAAAAAAACCCATCCCAACACAAAACAAACAAAAGCCAAACCAAATTGTAAAAACTGTTGACATATGCCATACGGACATTTTCATGCTGATAGTCTTGGTTGTAACTTCTTAGAAAGCGCTCACAATTTAAGTTTTGGCATTTGGTCTGAATTTCAGCAACTTGTGCTTTGCATTTGCTGCCCCTGTTTATAACGTAAAAGAAAGAAAATGACGTGATCTTTTGCTCCTACTCTTTCCATGGCCTTCATCCCATAAAACGGAAGCAGACTTCGGGGTTGAGAAATCATCGACTGTACATCTCCTGCGAGATCCTTTTGCGTGCTGCCGGCCTGAAGAAGACCAAGGGATTTCTGATTCTTAAAGTTCGCTTCTGCCCTAATCGGAAGAAAAGTCTGTCTCAATGAGGCTGTCCCCAGGGAAACAGAAAATGTTGCCATCGGCCGGGGAAACCCCTCGCCTTCAGAACAGGTAAGGTCCCAAACCACGCACAGAGGCTTTGGGGGGTGCTGGGGGCAGGGGTGGCGGGAGAAGAAGGAGGTGAGGGCGTCTCTCTTTTCAAGTCAGTGGTAGAAAATCCATTTGCCTGAATTAAATCTCATCTGTTTGCGATTTAAAGCCCAGCTTCAGAGCTGACCACTGCCCTGCGTCACAGCTGCCGACGGCCCCGGGCTCCGGGGGGCGCGGCGGGGCCGACAGGCTCCGGGCCAGCTCCGGGAGCGCGCCGGCAGGCGGAGCGGACACGGCCGAGCGGAAGCGGCGCTCCCGCTGCCGGAATCGCGCCGACCATATTTGGCGTTTCCTCCGCGCCTTTTTTGGCACTTCCGCGGCCCAAAAAAGGCGTTTCCTGCTCACGGATTCCCGGGACTGCGCTGTGGAGCTGGCAGGCGCCCGCTGCAGAGCTGAGCTCCTCCCTTCCCTCCTCCCTCCCCTCCTCCCTCCCTTCCAGCTTTGAATATGCAAAACTNGGCATCGCCTCGCCGGGGAGGGGTGTTGACCGCGGGCGGCTGCGGGCTGGGGAAGGCTTTGCTCTGCCCCGGGCCTTTCGGACTCCCCTCTCCAGCCCGCAAGCTGGGTCGCGGTGCGGCCCCGGCGCTCCCCTGGCTTTGGGGCAGGGTGGCTTCCAGCCGCTGCTCGCTGCTGTCGCGCTGTCTTTTTCAAGGACTGAGCCACTGTCTCCGCGCCTCTGGAATAGGTAGGACGCAGTTTAACCTGGGGAGCACTGACGAGGTCGGTGACATTGTACACCCAGGATCGTCCTCTGCACAACCTGCTTTCCACGTACAGGGGTGTGGGCCTGCCTGAGTGGCTGGTTTGTGCTTTAATTATCACTAGAAAAACGGACTATTCAGTCTTCCTGCCTTTTAGAAATATAAAGTTCAAAATTAGCTCAGGCATACTCGAAGAGCCCAGTATCCCCGGTAATATGCTGTGAAGCCTTTTGGTTTGGGTTCTGTTGTATACTGGAGAATCTATAAAATTCGTGAAATGCAACTATTAAAGCTGTTTCTGTTGCAACTGTGAATTTCCCTTACCAAGTAGGTCATGGGCCTTGGGTGACTGAAGTCTTGAGGCTTAAGGAGAATAGAGAGCTGTAGACAGAGACTTAGGAGTGAAGAGATAAGTAATCACGGTCCTTTCTTTCCTCTGAGGCTTTTGCTAGTACATACCTGAACCATGGGGACTGATTTTGTGTGTCCGAAGAAGATCTCGAGAAACCCCAAGAAAAATAACCTTGTAGACTCCAGATTGGTAGCTGGGAAGTGAAAGTGATTTGAGCTGCAATAGATAGGTGCCTTGTTGCGTCTACTACCCTTTTGGTGATCATCCAACCTGGTCTTGGAACACTTCCTTGGAGGGGGCAGCCACAACTTTTCTCAGCAACCTGTTATAGTGCATCACCACCCTCATAGTAAAGAATTTCCTCCTAATATGTAATCTAAATCTCCCTTTTTCACGTTTTAAACCGTTGCCCCTTGTCCTCTCACTACACACCTGTGCTAAAAGTCCTACTCCAGATTCCTTGTATGCCCCCATCAGGTATTGGGAAGTTGCTATAAGGTCACCTTGGACCCTCCTCTAGGCTAACTGTATGTAACTTTCATCATGTTGCTGTCTCGTTTATGATAGACCTGTACCATACACTACATTCAAGATGGAAGAACAATGTGGATCAATTGTAATATAATTTTTTCCCCTCCTATGTTTTCTCTTCAAGTATTTCCAAGCCTTCTGTTTGGCTTTTGAGCAATGAACTTTAAATCCTATTAATTATCAAGATTTCATTTTTTTTTTGGGTCATAACAGTTCTCTTACAGACTGTAATACAATATATAGTGTTCAAACTTTGAACCCCCATCCCCTGTGCCTGTTGGGTTTTGGTTTTTTTTTTTCTTTGTCTACACTGAAATTTGTCTGGAGAATCACTGTTCTCATAACGTTATTAGCCCGTGCAGCACCTCAGTAGGGGCATTTTTGTAACTGCATGGGAGGATGACATTGTTAGAAAGCTCTCACCTCCCTATTCATCTGACTTTTCCAAATTCTGTGTAAGTATGGTTTCCTAAGGCTAAGCAGAGATCTCTGTGTGAGTCTGCTGACAATTTTCCCCTGACTATGAACTGACCATTTGTTTCAGTTCTTCCAGCCTTTTAACAAGTTCTCTGGAGGAGAACTGTTACCTGTTGTTCCATGCAACACAGATGAAGAGCCTTTGGCAATAGCCTGTACTGAACAGTTTCTGGAAGTCCAAATACAGTATATCAAATTCATTTCTCATGTCCATGTGCTCGTTTATTATTCTGAATAATTCCAAAGGATTTTCCAGGCATGAATTTCCTTTCCAAAAAGTGTGCTCATGGTTTATTTACATTTGCTACTTATTTATGAACCCATTAATTATTCTAGCTAGCTTCTGCTAGTATGCTGCTTCTAGCCTGCCTAGAATGGACATAGAATTTATAAACCTGAAGCTTTCTGAGACCTTTATAAAAATTCATGCTATGTATGGTACCATTCACTCCCCTGGTACTGAGGTAGAACACTACAGCTATTATGCTTGTTATTTCATCCTCAAGTTGAGCATTTGAAGGGATAATGACTTGTTATTATCAAGTCATTAAATAATGATGGTCTAATGACTTGTTATTAATTTTGATGGCTTAATCCCTCAATCTGTCCTACAGACACTTCATCTTAAAATACTCTGCAACGCAACTCATATAAAGGATTTTTTTGGCACAGGAACTTTTCCAAGTTTGTTTTAGAAAAAATGAGTTCAAAAGTCACTTGGTGCCCTCATTGTGTTTTGGTCATCAGTTGACCTTAGGAACTTTCTTGTAGTCTCACAGTCCCTGATATGGCTGGGGAAGGAGTCATCAGCTCTCTTCCTGTCTGCAAGTTGCTTTCCACAAGCTGTATTTCTGGCATACCAAATTGGCTTTTAATATTTTGTGGCCACATCTGTTTTCTGCATTTCAGCATAGCTTCAACTTTTTTTGAGGGGTGTTATTCTTCTCTCTTGTCAGAATTAATTATTTTGGATTAATCCGTAGCCATTCCCAACAGTAAAGGCAAGTAAGAGGGTAAAGACAGTAAAGAATGACTGCTGATATGATGACTTCTAACAGTTTTCCTGTTGCTATAAAATATTTTTACTTTTCTAGCTGCAACTCTACTTCATTTAAAAATAAAGTAGTTTGTTAACTCCCTTTTGAAACTGTGTCCTGTTGTAGTAGCTACCTGGATTTTGTCGCTCTTGCAACGTTTTTGAACTGTTCTTGTGTTCTTAAGAATGCTTTCTGTGCTTTACTTAGTTGTGTGCATCACCCCAAGCCATGTGCTTTTTAACACTTGTTGGCTTTTCTGTCATTCTTAGGTTAAACTCTCTTGTGCCTCCATTAAAAAAAAATATTAATTTTTAATTGCAAATGTCAGCATATCAATTGCAGGTGGCTTACAATGAAGGGCATGCCTCCTGTATAGGCATGCCTTCTATTTTTAAAGATTCCTGTAGGTCCTAGTGATTCTGAATCCCTCTTCCTGGCACCAGTTTTTCTAGCCATGCATGGTCAATCTGCATTTCTGGGCCTCTGGTAGTCAGAGCATAACCCTCCCCCCTCTCCACGACACAAACATCAACCAAACAAAAACTGTCAGGGAGGCCTTAGCCAGAATACAGTATTGAAGACTTAGAGCTTGCTTGACAGGTTTGCTTGTTTCTTTTTAAAATGACTAAGATTTCTTTCCAGAAACTCTTCCCTTTTTTCGCCACCTGTTTGTATCCATACAAATGAAAACTAATACAGCTTCCCTACCATTTCTGAGAAGTCTGCCCAAAATGCTTCTGAGTTTCTATTTTCTGCACTTGGCTGACAAGTCAGAATCTTAGGCAGTCATATTGCTGATAATCACATTGTGTGTTGCTGTGGCCTACCTCTGCCTCCTCAGGTGGCACCCTCAGCCCAGAATTGTTCCCTGTCATCAGACTTAGACTTTCTTACCACAGGACTTTCTTCTTCTTTCACAGTACGGATGTTGCCATTCTTAGTTAATGTCATGAAAGGAACAGTCTCCCAGAGTTTATTGGCCTAAAGATCCATGGGGATCCTGCACTGCCTGCGTCCTGTGCCTGGTAATTTGACAACTGTTGGTACAATGCATTTGGAATCCATTCAGTCACTGTGGTGTGTTGGAAGTGATAATGGGCATTGTAATAACCATTTCTTTTACCTTTACACGGGTATCTGTTTTGCAGTGAAGTCATTTAAATGATAAAGCAAGCTATGATAACGGTGGTTTGCCAGTACAGCTAAGGTTTTGCCCATGATCATCAAAGAAGGTAGGTGGGTTTATGAAACCTACATAAAAATAATTTTAAAATATTTTTTTTAAAACAGAAATTGGCACCAAAAGAAAAAAAAAACTGGCTCTACCCAGAATGACTACAGTAAGCTAGATGTTCAAAACTGAATGCCTCCTCCAATTAGGTAGCTATGTATTTTTCCATTTTGCTATTACGTTTCTTGATCTACCAGGGGATGGTTGTTTGCTTAAACAGAATCTGACAGGATGTAAGTGCTTATAGGTTTCATTAGAAATACCAGACCACACAATATTCTTCCAAGTTGGGTTTTACAAGCTCTTCTGTCTGAAGGAGACAAATGCTCAGAAGCACTGAACATGCTTCCTTTGTCTGAAGCAAGAACACTTGACAAAAAAAAAAAGGTATTCCAGGGGTTTTTTTTAAGCCTGCTTTTTATGACTTTACTAGTAGAGTCTGTTGTGATGGGAAGGGAGGATTAAGGAAAGTCACTCTAATACATGGCTGTCTGACTGCAGTGACTGGCAGGACTGGAAGTGAAGGATTTTATGCTTTTCCTCTAGGATGGTGTAGCTTGTGATTGCTTTTGGGGGCAGGCATAGCTAAGAGGTAATGGATGAAATAACTATGCTCAAAGTACTTCTCTGAAGGCTTTAGAAATTGTCGAGTAATTTCTTAACTTTGGAGAGAGCAGCCTGTGTCACACCGGTGTAACCCAGCTGTTTCATTTTCTCAGAGGTAGCACTAATAGCTTTAGATGCTAGTGTCCATATGCTGCTGCCTTATGTTTAGAAACAAAAACAACTTGGGTATTCTTACTAGGAAGTGCCTATGTTAATAATGCTTAAGTGACCTTGTAACTGTAGGTCTAGTTTTGAGTATGAAAACACGTCAAATTATGCAGTCTGTGTTCCTTTGTTTTTCTTTCAAAATCTGAGACTTTGTTGGGTTTTGGGTTTGTTTGGGGTTTTTTGTTTGTTTTGTGTTTCCTACCCCCCAACTGGTATTTGCCTTTTTCATTCCTCCTTCCTAATTCCTCCCTGAACTTGCAAGGACTAGAAAGCTGTTTTTTCTAGTTCAGGGTGGCTGGAGACAAATGGTGGAATGTGTATGTTTGGAGCAAAACATAAATAGCATGGCTTACATCTAGATGTTCATAACTTCTGCCTTTCCTGGTTTATTCCTGCTGTCAGTTGGCAACATCCAGAAAAGCCAAGGATGCTCTGAGGCACTGTGTGAACTCCACGCTTCTAGCGTCTTGTTTTAAGGAGTACTAAGCCAAGCTGCTTCAAATATCTGGGAGAGTTATAAAGCAACACTATATAACCTTCACGGCACATTGGAGTTTGGGATGCCCATGTATCTTCAATGGGGCCGTGGAGGACAAAAAGTGCTTTTATTCTTACTTCATCTGCAAATTTTCTGTGCACTGCCTGAGTGCATCTGAGAGCATCAAAATTGTTCAGTGCAGTGACTTGTGGAACACTTGGCCTTATATAGGTCTTTCGAACACCTGGAAGAAGTACAACGGAAGAAACTTGTCTTGGAAAAGCTGTCTTAAAACATGAATCTGCCTTCTGGCAGCACTGAGGATACTTCAACAAACCTGGCTGTCCCTATTTTTGGCAGCAAAATGGAAAATTGACTACTGAATTCACATATGGTTTCTGAAAGGGGAGAATCTAAGACTATAGCTAGGTTTCTAATTGCAGTTTGAAGGGCAAACCTGGAAGTAAGAGTAAGTTAAACAAAACTGTGATTGCGGATGGTATATCTGAAATGGAGAAACCCCCTAACTAAAGCCCCCCTGCTTTTAAATTACTCCAGGCATGAAACACTATGATCATAACATCTTTGCTACAGCTTCCTGTGGTGTGTAGTGAGATGTTCTAGCTGTCCTGTAATAAAAGCTTACCCTGAATGATGGAATCTGTTCTGAGGTAGAGGAGGACAAGCCTTCATAAGGCTTATGTACCAGCTAAGTTTACAAAGTGAGAATAGTGCTGCTGTAATTGCAGGGTATTAATTTAATACATAGCACTTAAGGATTTGTATTGGATTTCTCTGAATTCTTTCTGCTTGATAAATTAAACATTCACAATGGATAAATTAATAATTAGGTCTGTTTGGGGTAGAGTTGCTGTGTGGTAAGCTATATATACCTGTGCTTACTATACACAGACAACAGTAAACAATTTAAGTCTTGCTTCTGTGAAGGAAAAGTATATTCAGAGTCTCGATTTTTATCTGAAAGCTGTGAATTTTAACCCTAGAAAATGGCTTGTGCTGTAGGCAGCGTGGCATAATGGGGCTTTCTTTGCATCGCTGGCCAGGAGTGAGGCTAAGGCTGGAACTACGGAGGTGGTGACCAGGGACTGCGGGGAGGTCTGTGGTCGTGGCTGCAAGGGTTTTCCACCGGGATGATGCTGCTGGGGGGGGGCGGCAACGGGGCTGGGGGGGGGCGGCAACGGGGTGGAGACACCAGAGAGCACCTGAATCGGGCTGCTCGGCAGCAGGACTAGAGCCCCCCCGGCAGCCTCCACCCGAGCACAGACCCCCTCCAGCCGCTCCCTACTGCCCCGGGCGCCACCTTCCCCCACCAC
>JAAWXA010000026.1:13029506-13044546 GCA_038090715.1 Florisuga fusca
GCCCTGTGGTGGGGGAGGGGGGCACTTGCGACTGCAGGCGGGCAAAGTCCTCGGCTCCTGCCGACGCCGGCAGTTCTTGGAGGGGGACGGCTTGGCCCGGATCCCCGCGGGGCTCCCTCGGCCCGCGCGGGATCGTGGTGTGGGACTGGTGCTGCCAGGGAAGCAAATCCTGGGCCGGGCGGCACCTCCCATCCCTCCGCATCGCCCGTGGGGACTGCGAAGAGGCTTCAAATGCAGGCCGGTTCTGGCTTCTTTGGGGGCCAGGTCCTCCAAATACCCCAGCCAAATGGAAGTGGGCATCTGGCGGTCTGGTGAGCAGACACCTGTCCTGGTTTGAGCCAGGATAAAGGTGATTTTCTGGTTTGTACCTTTGCTTTCAGCTAAGTTTCTTGTAAGTAGTTGCACTTGCTGAAATTAACAGGAGTTTCTCAGACAGTGTCTGCTTCTAGGACTGATAACACTGGATGTTTATAGTTACTGCCAGGCACTGGTATGCAGACTCAAGGACACTGCTCAGCTCTGAGGAAAACATTTTACCCTGCAGAAGGAGTAAAGAGGTCCCAACCTGAACCCCTCCTCTGGGGAGGCCCGAGACAAGATAGATGCCAGAACTGACCAAACAGAGTATTCCATCCCATACATGTCATACTCAGTATAAATTTGAGGGATCACGAGGGTCAAACCCCTTTTTCTGCTCCCTTTCCTGCCCTTTCCTCTCATCCTGCCTTCCTTCATCGTTTCCCTGTGTGCTTCGGCATCCCGGGAGGATTCCGTCCGTTCCTCTGCCTGTGGTCTTGATCCATGCCAGCCTGAATCTGTGTGTTCCTGCCTCCAGCTCCCGACTGCTCCTGACCCCAGGATTAATAATGATTAATATTATTGACTTTATCAAAATAACCTTTGTAATCAAAACAACTTCCCTTTTCAGATATTCTAGATGCTTAAAAGTTGTTTAAGCAAAATGGATGACATAGTGTTGGGCTTTCTGACTCTGTTGGCTGTGGGGCAGGGACACTGCTGAGGAGAGGACAGAGGCTGCTGAGGAAGAGCCCAGCATGAAGGGTGTGGAGGAGAAGGGACGGCCCCCTGCCTGCCCCCCACGCCCTGACAGCATCAGTGGCTGAGAGCAGGTGGTATATAACCTTTGCTGTGGCTTCAGGCACCTCTTACCTGACCTGTTGGGGAAAAATCAGTGATGTGTTTTCATCTTTTCTGCCTAAAAATGCATCTGTCTTCCAAATGATGCCGCTCTCCTTAGGAGCTTGCCTTCCACGGGATCGTGATATTGGGGTTGGGGTCATGTTTTCCCAGCACCTGGTGTACAGTAATTTTTTCAGCAGCCAGGTTCAGCGGGTGAACTACAGATGCCCTGAAGTAAAGTTCTCCTTCGTATCCCCACTGAGCAGTCCTGACAGTGAGCTTGTAGGTCCCGACAGCAGCTTGAAGAGTTTTGCTATTAACAACATTGTCCTTAGGGTCATCCTAATGTCCAGTGATGACCTCATGACTCAGTGAGTGCTGCTATGGAAACTGACTGCCATCACCTGAGTGTGCTTTTTTTGTCTACAAAGCACTGCTTTTCCTTGGGTTTTGTAGGTGCTACACAAAGCCACGCGTTGAGGAGCAGTTGGAGAAGGTGAGATGATTGCAGGCTGACTCTTCCAGAGATTTTACGTCCACTCGGTTAAGTGTTTCCCTTTGTTTTTTCAGGCGCTGCGTGTGCCACTTTTGGAGCCAGAAGAGCGCTGGAGGTGAGATGGGATGGTAACAAGGAAGCTTGATCTCGCAAGCAGAACAGGAATTTTGTGTCTCCTGGTATTTCAGGTGCCAGAAGCGATGGTGGCCACAATGTGTGTGGAAGGAGAAGGTGAGCAGGGCAAGATGGAGGTTATGAGGAGCTTGTGGAAGAGGTTGGTATTGAGCTGATGTCCTATTTCTGATGGCACTGCCATTTGTTATTGCAGATGATGAGGAGGAACTTGGTGGTTTTGGCAAGATTCCCATCAGCCAATGTGGGTTATTTTTCTGGCCGGCGCTTCAGAGCCCCAAGCGTTTGAAAGGTGAGTGAAAGGGACTATGGCTGGGGAGGGTCTGTGTAGAGGGGTCAAGGTTAGAAACTGCAGGGTTGGGTTTTAAAGGTGCTGTAGGGGAGTGGGCTGTCCAGAAGTGGTTCGCTCTGGGGGGTGGTTGATGGGAGCCTGTCCCTCCCTGGCATGATGCTAGCAAGTTCCAGGAATTGAATGAGCAAACTTTTAGGTGCCCTGAATGGCGCCTACAGTGTCCAACTCTGGGAAGCGTGAGTGAGTGGGACCCAGCAGGGCTCTTTTTGCGAAGCTGGGTCATTTGGAAGAGAATGGGGCTGGCCAGTGTTGGACTTATTACTTAATATTCTGGTAGGTGTTTTGGTGTTGCTGTTGTGTGTGCGGTTTTTTGGTTTGCTTGGTTGTGTTATGGTTTTGTGGTGTGATTTTTTTTTTTAATTTTTTATTTTTATTATTATTTTTTTTAAATGCAGGTGTCAAAGGGGAACCTTGCAAGTAGAGGATTCCCTGGGCCCCTCCTGTCTTTTTTCCTGCCTTACCATGGCTTTGGAGTGCCAGTCTCTGACAGCTAATTTGTGGGACCAGTGGTATAGAGGGGTCAAGGGTGGGAGCTGCAGAAGGGTTTTTGAAGTTAGTGTAGGGGAGAGGGCAGTCTGGGAACAGGCTCCTTTGGTCAGGTGAAGCTGATGTCCTCTTGGAGCAAGTCCTGCATCTCGGGCATCATCCCTGGCAGGCATTTACTCATCAGCACAGTACTAGTCAGCAGCATCGTTTTCTTGCATGACAAATTTGAAGCGTAGATAGGCCTTACATCTGGGAAGTTTCCTGGTGGTTATCTTCTGAAACATCATCGCCAACTCCATCAGCATCATCTCTGGTCATGGATTTTCCCAGAGTGGGACTTTGTTCCCCGCATCTTTGTGTCCTCAGGTCTTGAAGCCCAGGTTCTTTGGCATGCCTTGATTCAGCCCCTCATTTTGCAGTTGCATTGCTGCAGGTCTTCTTGCCCAACAGTCTTGGGTCGAAGAGATATTCTTCTTACTCAGTGTTCTCTTGAGATCAAGTCTGATGATTTGCAGGGCTGTGTCTTGAATTGGTCTGTGTGTTTGGCTTGGAGCTCCTCTTCCCAGAGTTGTAGGGTCAGGGTTTTTTGGAAGGGCGCTAAAGGGACTAGTCCAGTGCTGTTGAGCAGTATTCCAGGTACTTGTGTCATGCTGTTTTTCAGATCCCGTGCGACAAGGATGTACGTGAAAGAGCTGGAGGAGAGAAGAGTGTCCGGACCTACTTTCGGCACCCCACGAGGATGGCAGGCAGATGGGTGAGAGGCTGAGGTAACTGAGCAAGGAGGTGGACATCACAGTGGGCTGCCTGTTGTTGGAGGCGCTACCTCAGCGTGTGCCTTTTGCTTTGACTGTTGCAGGTGCCACAACCACCCTTGGAGGGACAAAGACACCCATTTAAGAGCGGCCTGAGAAGGTGAGATGGTGGTGGGCTGGGTCAGCCACGAATTTTAAGTCGAGCCGCTTAAATGTTTCCTTTTGTCTTTGCAGGCACAGTGCGTGCCACCTTTGGAACCGGATGAACGTTGAAGTTGAGCTGAGTTGGTAGCAAAGGGGTTCATGGGTCTGGTGACTTCTGATCCATCAGAACAGGAACTCTTTCTCTTGGTGTTTTCAAGTGCCCCAAGCAATGGTGGCGACACCATTCAACTCTGGAACGAGAAGGTGCGTGGTATACCGTGGAGTTTCCTTTAGAAAGTGAGTGCAGCGGAAGTAGCGTGCGTTGGCTTAGGTGGGACTTGTGCCAGCACTGTTTGTGATCTGTGGGTTGTGTTTTTTCCTTTTCTGCGTATAGGGGATGAAGAGGAACCGTGCGACTGCAAGCACATCCCAGTCAAAGAATGCGGTTTTTGTTACTGACCATAGCTTTGTGCTGCTATCGCTCTTGAAGATAAGTTGAGGGCCCAGGGGTGGTTGGGGAGAGTCTGAGCAGAGGAGTCGAGGTTGGGTTGGGAATTGCAGGTGGTATTTTAAAGTTAGTGTGGGGGAGAGAGCTGTCTGGGAGCAGCCCCCTTTGGGTGGGTGAAGGGAGCAGGTTGTTACTTTCCAGTGTGATTCCAGCATGGGCAGGGCAGCTCCATCCTTGGTGTGTGGGGTTGTGTGTTTTGTATTGTCTGTCTTTGTTTGACTCAGAGCTTCCTTAGGCCTTGATGGTCCTCTGTGTCCACACAGAGCAAGTCCCGCATCTTGGGCATCATCCCTGGAAAGCCTTTCCTGATCAGCAGTGTGTTATTCCACACGACAAGTCTAAATTGCAGGTCGGTCTCTTGATTTGGAAGTTCCTTGACAGTCATCTTCTGAAACATCATTGTCAACTGCATCAGCATCTGGACTTGGTTCCCACATCTTTGCATCCTCAGGTCTTGAATGCAGCCTTCTCAGGCATCCGTCACTTCATTCCCTTGCTTTGCAGGTGCATTGCTGTAGGTCTTATTGCCC
This sequence comes from Florisuga fusca, assembly GCA_038090715.1. NCBI lineage: Eukaryota > Metazoa > Chordata > Aves > Apodiformes > Trochilidae > Florisuga > Florisuga fusca. Next base: position 13,034,047 of record JAAWXA010000026.1, read on the forward strand.
AAAAGTCTTTGGTTCCAGAGTTCCTCCCAGACCAAGTCAGTAATATTGAACATCATTCTCACGGTGTGGAAAACATTTAGTCATTATCATCATAGTGCCATCTGGATCCTTCTTTTCTTGCATCTTTTGTAATCTTCTTTATGAACGAATGAGCATCTCTGGTCATGAATTTTCTACATCTGCAACCTTGTCTCTGCATCCTTAGGTCTTGATGCTAGTCTTCTTGCATATCTGCTATGTTATTTTGAAGAGTAATTATTGTAACAGGCAGTGTTCTATAACACTTGATGCCTCCTTGCCTCACCCATGCGTCCCTGTAGGTCTTCTTGGCCAACTTCTTGGAGCCCAGAGTAATTCTTGTTGAGAGTTTTCTCTTAATGTTGAATCTGGTAGTTTGCAGTGGTGTCTTGGGTTGGTGTGTGTTTGTGTGTTTGGCCTGGAGCTGCTCTGCCCAGAGTGTAGAGCTGGGGATACTGAAGAGCCATAAGGGTCTCTGGTGATGTTTGTGTGCCTTGAGTTTTTAGACCACAATTGTACTGTGATCTTAGGTGGAGCAGCCATAGTCTGTCTGGGTGGGCAGTTGCTTTGATGGTGTTTGAAGGTGATGGGACCCTCATGAGAGGGTTTTTCCTGTGCAGTGCAGGAGATTGACCCTCTCAGTAGTTAACGGTTATATGTGTATGGGTTTAAAGTTTTGGGGCTGTGTTTATTAATGGCATGAGGGTAGTAGAACTCTAGATGGGGTTCCTAACTGGGATGGAGATATCTGGAATTGTCTGTCCATTGTTCAGCATTCCAGTGACTTGTGTTTTACTTTCTTTCAGATGCAAAGGATAAATATGCACTTGGAAGAAGAAATGAGGGAGTAGAGTGCAGTCAGAAGGTCACTCAGTGTGTAATGCTGGAGGGATTGTGATTTTGGTAGCTACCTGATTACATTGTGCATTGAACTCATTTTGAAGGTAGAAGCAGTAAGCAAAGTGGGATAGTCACTGAAAGTGTCTGGGGTGAAGTGAGTGATGACTAGTGGGCCCAAAGAGCAGTTCTTTTTGGGGTGTGTGTTGTTGAAGTTAGAAGCATCAGTTGATGTTTATAGGTTCTATTGTAGCCACCATGTGAATTGCAGAGGCTGGATACGCAAATTGCCAAGGTAAAGGAGTAAAGAGATGGGAATTGTTGCAGGCAGGGTGCTGTTTGAGGCAGCGTCTTGGTACATTCCTTTTGTTCTTTGCAAATATTGTAAGCAGGCTTACTGGGACAAAGCTGCTCACTATAGCAGGTAGTCCAAGGTGAGGTCAGTGTCAGAGCAGAGAATAATGTGGTTACTCAGTGAAGCAGTTACTTTTTTACATGAACTTTGTAGGCCACCTTTGGGACTGGATGAACATTTGAGGTGAGCTGGGGAGGATGAAGATGGAGCTGGTGACTTCCTTCAAGTATAACAGTCATTTTGTCTCTTGTTGTAGCTTGGGTTCCACCAACAATGACAGATGCAACATCTGGCATCGAATGGGAACAGAGCAGGTGAGGGGAAGCCCATGGTCCTAATCACCGAATTACCCCTATTGGAAAAGACCTTCAAGATCATAGCGTTATTAAGCTAACACTGACAAGAACTTAAGCTATATCCCTAAGTGCTATTTCTGTATGACTTGGGGGGCGTCTTTAGGGATGATGGGTACTTCAAGGGATGGTGAAGGAGTTTGTTGCAGAAGACAACCTATGGTTGTCAACCCATAGGATTCTTCTGGATGCTTCCTGCTGGCACTCTGCTTTGTGGAAGATGAAGACAAGCCTGGTGATTGCAGGAATATACCAGTTACCTGATATGCCTTTTCTTGGGGAAGGAATCTGATCCCTGGCCTACAGCAAGCTAAGCTGAGAGACCAGGAATGACTGCCCTTCAACATGAATATTGACATAAGATGGGAAGAGAGAGTCCAAAACAGAAATGCTTCTCATTCAAAGATGTTGCATTTTGGAAACTCCCCATCAGAGCAGATCCCCCAAAAGTCTGTGGAAGTCACCAGCAACAAGACTCTTTCCTCCTTCAAAAAAAAGAGAAAGTCGTTCTTAAGATGGAATCACAGCACAACTTTCTCAAGTTGATGGTGTTTCTGGTTTTGTGGTTCACAGTTGCAGCAGCTGAGATGATGAAAATGCATTCCTCTGCATGTTTCGGTACATCCAGATATATTAACAACTCAGAGTCCTTTCTGGTAACCTTATATACTGGAACACTGGGGATTTGTTTGACTCCTGCAGTTTTACTCTCCCTTCTCTCCATCATCCTTCAAAAATTAAAGCCAAACAGTTATCTCACAGATTTTTTTTGTATCATAAATGTAACAAAAACTTACAGTTGTATAAAGTACAAACTGCGTTGTTTAGACTTGTAACATCCCCATAATGCTTTAGATCTCATATATTACCTAGTTTAGTTAATTATCTATTCTAAATCTTTGAACAGAGAGACAGCTGGATGCTGCAGGTATCTTTTGCTGATGTTTTGAGAGAGTGCTCTGAGGTACTATCTTTCTGTTTCCCTCTAAATGGGGTATTTCCCTGGTGGTTTGGTAGCATCTCCTTGGGGCAGCTATCCCTCCCTGTTGTATAACACACACAGTTCCTGGTCAATTTATCCCTGTGTTGGAGATAGAAAATGTAATGGTATCTGTAGGAAACAGGTGCCAACAATCCACCAATTGCCAGGCAATGAGCACGGGCTTGTGCTCAGCCCACCTGTGCCCAGTCAGGGCTGGCCCCAGCTGCAAACGAGCAGCATTAGGGGACCAATAAAAGGTGGGGCTTAAGGCACATGCTCAGCTCATTCCTGAGCTAGCAGGGAGAGAGACTGGTCTGGTTCAGAACACCAGTACTGACCGAGACCAACCACTGCTATACATCTACTTATCTCAGAGCTCTGTGCTCTTCAAAAAGTTCGTCCAGCTACAGTATCAGTTAACAGTTGTACAAATTACATGAATGCAGAAAGTAAAATACTTGCCTATAGAAGTATTTAAATAAACATGTGGGCACCTCATGAGCAGACAGTGAATTTATTTTTTTACTTTCAGGAGTCATTTTTTCCTTTCAGCTGTGCTGTCTAAACAGGATACAGGGTCACTACTGCTGCAGTGTGTATGTAGGTGTCTCTTCTGATACAAGTAGAGGCAGCAATACAGGGTTCTTTATCCAAGCAGTGGAGTAAGGAAGGATGGAAGATTTTTCTGCCCCCAGCAAGAGTGTTGCTTTGATGTTACAAATGTAATGACAAATCCTGCCTAATATTCTTCATACGTGTTTTTTAAGCTCTGGAGTTACAGTGGGGAAGGGAAAAGAGCTGTGAGGGCTGTAGGGGGGGGTCTGGGGCCAGGAGGGACTGGGGACGTTTTGCTCCAGGGAGCGTGTGTATCAGAGCTGATACATAGGTCACAGCAGTTATTATCTGTGTAAATGGGTATGTAAATGATTGCTGGCTTGCTGACAGACAGTAGTCCTCCAATAATTGGAAACAGCATGTGAAGCAGCCAAACGCACTCTCTATTTTGAACCTTTAGCAACCAGATGTCCCCCATTACTCTATGTTCTTTTTTTGTCCTCCTGTGACTAGAAGCAGCCAGGCAGTCAGCTGCTCACTGTTTTCTGTTGTCCTCCTCCAGCAACAAGGTAAAGTGAGGCTTAACAGATAAGAGGTAATGGGGAAATTCTGATTGGACATAAAAAGTACATTTTTCATTAGGTGGACACTAAAAGGTTGCAATGGTCTCCCAGGGGAAGTGGTAGAGTTCCCCTGTTGTAGAAAGTGTTAAGACAGAATCCATAGTACTACCTAGAGGGAGGGACCAGATGCTCTTTAAGGGCCCCTGCCCAGACAACTGATTAAATGAATCTATGAAGTAAGAGAGAAAATTGAGACGTTTTGGCAAAGATCAGAGAGTCTCCCAGATGGCGTGTTTCTACGCTCAGGGGAATTGGGGTTACTGGGGAGAAGGGGGATTCTAAATTTTTAACTTTTACTTTGTCCGACTGCCGGAGCCTCATTTGTAATTTTTCGCTATAAAGATGGCAGATATCCTGTAACAAAAAAGGTCGACTTCAGGGGACTCGTTTGTAGTTTTTCGCAAAAAAAAAAAAAAAAAGGCCTACTTTCCGTAACAAAATGGCCGATTTCCAGGGACTCATTTGTAGTTTTTTCCTTAAAAAATGGCCGACTTCCGGGGACTCATTTGTAGTTTTTCGCTTTAAAAATGGTCGACTTCCTGTAACAAAATGGCCGACTTCCGGGGACTCATTTGTAGTTTTCCGCTTAAAAAATGGCCGACTTCCTGTAACAAAATGGCCGACTTCCGGGGACTCATTTGTAGTTTTTCCCTTAAAAAATGGCCAACTTCCTGTAAAAAATGGCCGACTTCCGGAGCCTCTTTTGTAGTTTTCCGCTTAAAAAATGGCCGACTTCCTGTAACAAAATGGCCGACTTCCGGAGCATCTTTTGTAGTTTTCCGCTTAAAAAATGGCCGACTTCCTGTAACAAAATGGCCGACTTCCGGGGACTCATTTGTAGTTTTTCCCCTTTAAAAATGGCCGACTTCCTGTAACAAAATGGCCGACTTCCGGGGACTCATTTGTAGTTTTTCCCCTTTAAAAATAAAAAAAAAAAGCCGACGGCCGGTCAATCGCTTTGTATCGGCTTACATTCAGTGCGTGGCAGCCTGTATTGTGGTGTTCCATTCTTGGCACGCATTGAACCATTTGGTTTTTGGAGACAGCACATCTGACACGTAGGACCAATCTTAGCCCTGTTATGTAATGTAAAAAGGGAAAAGTATGAGTTTACAGCAGGCTGATTTGGAAATAACAGAAGAGGCTTTACAAAAGGTTTTGGATTTATAAACCTCACAAATAAGGAGAAGAGGTCTCAAACATTCCTGTAAACAGGCTACACAGAACTTGGAGCCTAGGGATGATACCAGAAGCATAAAACAACTCCACTTTGAGAGTTATTAGCACATTTTTGGGCTGCGTTAGAGCTAGAACAACTCGCAATAGGACATAAAACATCTGTGTGTGTGCCATAATTCGTATCGTGCCATGGGTTGAATATATTCAAGATAGAGCCAAAGTAGGAGTCTACGGTGTGGCTTCCCTCCACTAGCATCTAACCTCTGCTCCCCATGAGTAATCAAGAACTAAACCCTGATTTTGCAGTCAAAAATGAATCTTGAGTGAGGTTTGGAAAAACCTTAGATCTGTTAACTCAGCCTGAGACAGAGCACATTTGGATTACTGGGAGATCAGCTAAGTACATAGGAGAAAAAAGGCTTGTGAAAGCAGTACCTTACCCTCTCCATTCTGAGAAATTTTTTTTAAACCATGAGAAAAAGCAAAAGCAGCCAATAAGCTGACTTGTCCGAGCAGATATTTTAAGTAACCACCAGTAAGATATCCAGGGGAGATAGTTTAGGCAGCCCTACAATCTGCGACTTGGGCCCCAGCCAGGCCCTAGTTTCAGCTGTTAGGGGGCATAAGACCAGATGTTTCCACTTTAAGAAAAGCACAAGTCCTTCGGACTAGCAGCAACAGGATACTCCAAAAGCTGGACCCTTCCTGGCAATCTTTGTGCACCTCACCTACAAGAGGACGCACCGTGTAGGATTTCCCAACTGCCAGGAAGGGTTCTCCAGGTCCTCATAACAACCAGGGCTCCCCAGCAACCGCAGATCCATACAAAGTCAAAGCATTCCAGCAATCGGCGACACATCTTTCTTACTTGCTGTCGCTGCATGTGTACAGTAACAGATTAATTGCTGTGTTTTGCTTTGACTTTGCTATTGCACTTCAGTTTTGTTGTTTGTTTCTGCACTTGTTCTTATAATTTAATACATCAGTAAATATGCTGCCTGCGTCTTGTGCTCTGACCCTGACCATTTGGCAAAATATCATATTAAGTAACAGACATATATAGACCTCAGGACACTCTCAACTGTCATTGAGATCTAGTAAAACTGTTGCCACATGAAACACTAAGGACAGACTAATAGAATTGAAATGCAGTGCAGCAAGCCCTTCCCTCCTTGAGAGTCAGATAAGTCCACAGGACATGGAGACAGCAAAATGAAAGCTGAATTTCAGGAACTAGAGTTCCATATGGAGACCAGGAAGAAAATGGATCAATCTATTTGGAGCTGGCAGCAAACCATCAGAACTTCAGGTGCAGATGGAACAGGCAAATGCAGAAGAGCCAAGAGACCAATCACGCTGGAGTAAGTTGCATTTTAAACAAACCCTTTATACAACGGGTCGGGTGCACATCACACAGACAGGTAGCGAGGTATTAAAAGGCAGAGATAAAATACATGAACTCTGGGGCAGAGGAAGAGCACAAACTCTGCTTTACTGCTGGGGGCAAAGACCGCATCCAGTGTCCTCTCCGAGGAAGCATTCAGAAAGAGAGACGTGTCCAGTCTCCACCTCACTACTCTGCCAGAGGGTCTTCCCGGGCTCTTCTTCAACATCGTTGCCCATCAGAGCCCTCTCATTCAGGGCACCTCTCCTTATGAGACCATCCTCACACTGCCCCACACCCTTCCATCTCTGTGGTGCTCTGTTTTGCTCTCTTACTGCGAGATAATCCTTCTTCAGGCTCTCTTAGCACCCCAGAACCCATACCTTATTTCTTGTGATCTTAGATGTCTGTTCAGTCACTCAGCCCCCGAGGACATCCGTACACCAAGCGAACACATTCAGTTTTTCCTTGTGTCCCAGAGCCACCTTTTACCTCTATCGCAGTACTCTTCTCTCACCGTTACACCTCTGGAGACCAACCTTAGGTCCCACAGCTACCTTTCCATTCCATTGTGCATTTTACATCTTCTTTGCTCCATGAGGACTTCTTCTAACACCTATGGTCATTCAGTTGCCAGCATTGTGTAAACTGAAAACAGAGGAGAAAGTTCACTACTTCTCCTATGGCTCTTTTTATACCTTGTGGTAATTGCCACCTCCCCTTTCCCACAGGAATGTGGGAAAGGGTGTGGGCGGTGCCTGTGGTATATAAGCCACAGCCTTTGGCTAGGGGCTTCAATCAGCTCCTGGGCTTCTCTGAGGCCAGAATTCTCCTACTCCTGTAGCTGAGGGGATCTGTTGAGTTGTTCCTCTTCTTGCTGTGAGTTTTATCTTGAATTCAAGTGTTGTGACTTTTGTGGATGTGTCTTGTGTTGGCCTGCAGGTGTGGGTGTTTGGTTTGGAGCTCCCCTGTCTGCTCTGTAGGATCAGGGGCCATGGGAAGCACCATAAACTGACCGTCTTGGTGCTGAGCAGCATTCCGGTGACTTGTGTAATCCTGTTTTTCAGATCCCACATGTCCATGACTAGCGAGAAACGGATGGAGGAGGAGACGAGGTCGCCATGCAAAGGTTAGTCAGGGTGTGGAGTCAGTGGGAAGGTGCCTCCCTTGGCTACCTGACCGCATTATGGTTTGTTGTCATTTGGGAAGCGGAAGCGGTGAGCAAAGCAGGAGACTGGCACGGGAGGTGGCTGTGGCAAGGTGAGCAAAGGCTGGTGGGCTGGAGGAGCAGTTGCTTCTCAGGTATTGTATTACTGGTTGGTCATGAGCATCCCTTGTTGTTTGTGTTTTTTATCAGGTTCCGTCCTAACCTCATTTTGACACCCCAAAGAGACGGCGGGCAGATGGGTGACAGGCTGAGGTAAAGGAGCAGGAGCTGGACGTCAGTGTGGGCTGCCTGTTGTTGGGGGCAATGTCTAAGCGTGTGCCTTTTGCTTTGACTTTTGCAGGTGTCACACACAGTGCTGGAGTGACAAAGCCATGTCTGAAGGAGAAGTTGGAGAAGGTGAGATAGCTGTGGGCTGGGTCAGACACATCAACTCTGAATGTTTCCCGTATTTCTCAGGCGCTGCGTGTGCCACCTTTGGACCCGGATGAGCGTTGGAGGTGAGCTGGGGTGGTGGAGAGTGGGTTCGTGGAGCTGGTGACTACTGATCAGCAGGACAGTAACTCGTTCTCTGGGTCTTTTAGGTGCCCAAAGCAGCAGTGGCCACAGCATTCAACTGGATCGAGGAGGTGAGTGGGACAACGTGTGGCTCTTTTGAGGTGGTGGGCGTAGTATAGGTGGTTGTTGATGGCTGAAGTGCACCTTATTGTTGACACTGTTTCTGATTTTCTGTTTTTTCTGATTGCTGGTGATGAAGAGGAATGTGCCCGTCAGCCTGTCAGGTGTTTTACTGGACATAGATATAAAACCACCAGCCCTCAGAAAGATAAGCTGAGGGATGGAATTGAAGTGCTGAGGTTGGGAGTTGTTGCCAAAGGGATTTTGAAGTTTTCTGAGCACAGGCTGGTGTGGTCTGCCTGTTGACTGGGGCAGTATCTCAGCATGTGGCTTTTGCTTTGACTTTTGCAGATTCTGCACACTGCACACTTGGATTTTTTTTTTTTTGCTTGTTGTTTTTTTTGTGGTTTTTTTTTGTTTGTTTGTTTTGGTTTGGTTTCTTGTGGTTTTGTTATTGTTTTTTTTTTTTTTTTTTTTTTTTTCCCCTTTGGNGGGCAGCAAATGCAAAGCACAAGTTGCTGAAATTCAGTCCAAATGGCTGGTTGGTGGAGGGCAGCCCTGCTTAGCTGATGGCCATTGTAAATTTCTCCTTGACACAACATAGGGCGTGTAAGTGAGTGTGCCTGGCAGCCTTTAGTACAGGATAGAATTGCCTAGTTCAGTGGAAAGGGACCTATGACCTGCAATGGTCACCTAGTCCAACTGCCTGACCACTTCAGGGCTGATCAAAGGTTAAAGCATGCCATTAAGGGCATTGTCCAAAATGCCTTTTAAACATTAACAGGCATGGGGTAGTGACCACATGTCCAGAAAGCCTGTTCCATCTGACCACTCTCAGTAAAGAAATTTTTCCTATTGTCCAGTCTGAATATCCCCTGATAGACCTTTGAACCACTCCCGTGTTTCCTGTCCTGTCACTGGATACCAAGGAGATCAGCACACCCTACTCTCCAGTGCAAAGGAGATGATGGGGTCTGCAATGCTTCTCTTGCTCAAAGAAACACTGTTCCTACTTGCCCTACACTTTCTCCACTTTATGATGGTAGATCCTTTCAGCTTGTGGAGGCCTTCAGAAAACCTAACCTGCTCCCCTTGCTTCCCTGTCACATCCTTAGCTCTTCTCTTGAGGGTGCTGCAGTCTCCCTTTAAATACAATAAATCCATGGCCCCACAGCTGTGGGCATTGGTGACAGGCACACCACAGGCAGCAGTGCCCAACTATAGGGACGTTCTGAGGCACTGAACCAGCTACATAGGGTCCCATGGTAACCCAGACTCAAGAATCAGCGTAGCTGAGTAGCACAAGCCCTCAGCGGTGTTCTGAGGGAAGGGCGTGGTACTGGTGCACTACTGTAGTTTGCCTGTAATGGCCTGCGAGCTGGCAAATGACACTTCTTCATCCATCGGGGGTCACTCGTCTGAACTGCATTTCATTGCAGGAAGCTCCCCAGTACCACAGAGCCGCTGGTTTGGAAAACAAAACGAAACAAAAAAACCCATCCCAACACAAAACAAACAAAAGCCAAACCAAATTGTAAAAACTGTTGACATATGCCATACGGACATTTTCATGCTGATAGTCTTGGTTGTAACTTCTTAGAAAGCGCTCACAATTTAAGTTTTGGCATTTGGTCTGAATTTCAGCAACTTGTGCTTTGCATTTGCTGCCCCTGTTTATAACGTAAAAGAAAGAAAATGACGTGATCTTTTGCTCCTACTCTTTCCATGGCCTTCATCCCATAAAACGGAAGCAGACTTCGGGGTTGAGAAATCATCGACTGTACATCTCCTGCGAGATCCTTTTGCGTGCTGCCGGCCTGAAGAAGACCAAGGGATTTCTGATTCTTAAAGTTCGCTTCTGCCCTAATCGGAAGAAAAGTCTGTCTCAATGAGGCTGTCCCCAGGGAAACAGAAAATGTTGCCATCGGCCGGGGAAACCCCTCGCCTTCAGAACAGGTAAGGTCCCAAACCACGCACAGAGGCTTTGGGGGGTGCTGGGGGCAGGGGTGGCGGGAGAAGAAGGAGGTGAGGGCGTCTCTCTTTTCAAGTCAGTGGTAGAAAATCCATTTGCCTGAATTAAATCTCATCTGTTTGCGATTTAAAGCCCAGCTTCAGAGCTGACCACTGCCCTGCGTCACAGCTGCCGACGGCCCCGGGCTCCGGGGGGCGCGGCGGGGCCGACAGGCTCCGGGCCAGCTCCGGGAGCGCGCCGGCAGGCGGAGCGGACACGGCCGAGCGGAAGCGGCGCTCCCGCTGCCGGAATCGCGCCGACCATATTTGGCGTTTCCTCCGCGCCTTTTTTGGCACTTCCGCGGCCCAAAAAAGGCGTTTCCTGCTCACGGATTCCCGGGACTGCGCTGTGGAGCTGGCAGGCGCCCGCTGCAGAGCTGAGCTCCTCCCTTCCCTCCTCCCTCCCCTCCTCCCTCCCCTC
>JAAWXA010000027.1:7124-19437 GCA_038090715.1 Florisuga fusca
GGTGAGAAGGAGGTGGTGGTGGGGGGTGGGGTGTAAGCCTGGACACCAGGGTCCTGCAGCACCTGCCCAAAAGCTTGAGTGTGTCCCATGGTGGTGGTGGTGCCCCACACCCTTGCCTCGGTTTCCCCAGGGGGTGAGGAACACGGAGGTTGCTCCATTATGTCCCGTGGGTGCTGGTCCGAGGGTTCCTGTGCCAGCCCTAGTGAGCCCCCGGGGTGACAGCACTGTCACCGTGCCCAGGTGTCCCCCTCCACACCCCACTGTGCCCCGAGGCGCAGGGGTCCCTGCTCACATGGATGTTCAGCTCCACGTTCTTCCACTGGCAGAACCGTGTGAACTTGTCACTGCAACGAAGCACAGAAAGGGCAAGAGTGGAGCCCCTGAAGAGACCACCCCCCTAACCCCCCCAAAAAAAGATCCATCTCAGGGCAGAAGGACCCCTTGGACTTGTCTGGAGACAAGCAGCACCTCCAGCGACCTCCCCAGGCCAGACCTGGGGATGAGGAGAATCCCCAGTCTGGGGACAGACAGCCCTGGAGCTCCTATCTAAGAAGAGACCCTGGTCCCCAGTGGGCTGGGACACCCCGATCCTTGTGGGACTGTCCCCATCTCACCTCTCGATGAATTTCTGGAAGATGGCCCCACGCAGGTTCTGGCAGATCTCCTCGATGTAGGGCTGGGGACACACAGGGCTCAGTGCCGGGTCCCCAGTGCCACCCAGGTCACCTGCACTCCTCAGGTCCCATCGTTACGTGAGGTCTCCTCCACCCCTGGGATTTCACAGAGCTCCACTGCCACCCTTCAGGGGACCCCCTGCCACCCCAGGACCCTGAAGATGCTTCTGCCACCCAGGGTCACCTGACTTCCTGCAGGACCCTGTGTCACCACCCCTGGGGACCCCGCTGTCACCACTACATCCAAGGTCCCAATCACCACCCTCTGAGGAGCCCACCATCTCCTGACCACCACCCCAAGGGGACCACCAGCAAACCCCTTCACTCCCAACCGTTTGGGGGACCCACTCCTTGGTGTCTCCATCCCTTCTGGGACCCCTGTCACCAGCCAGCCCCCTGCCCCCTCTCACCAGCCCCCCTGTAAGGATTAACCCTCTGAGTACCAGAGGTGGCAGGGACCCCCTCTCTGTCCCGGGTGATGCCCACCTGGAAGAGGTCTGGGGGCACCTGCTTCTTGCTCAGGCGGCTCTGGACATGGTCAGTGGCACTCTTGGAGAAGGGCTGTGGGGCAAAATGGGACTGTGTCACCCTGGACACCCTCTGTCCCTTCTGACCAAGGTGACATGGTTCCAGGGGGAGCAGGCAGGGCTGTAGGGAATGCACAGAGAAATCCCCATCCATAGGGATGGGTCTTGTAGCTCCCAGAAGAGTGTCAGTGGTGGTTGTGGAGCTCCTCCTGAAGATGCTGGGTCCCATCCTCACCCTGGGGACACTGGGTACATCCCTGCCCCTAACTCTGGGGACCACAGACTCACGTGGGAGCAGGCCAGCAGCTCCTTCATGATGTAATGGTCAAAGATGTGGCGGCTCCGGGCGGCTCGCTCCTCCTCAGAGTCCAGCTTCTCATACTTCTTGATCTGGCAAGGGCACAGCTCTGGTGGCACCGGGCACACAGCCACCCCCTTGCCTGCACTGACACGGGACACAGCCCCACACTAGGCTGGGTGGTCCCCAAGACCACCTGGCACACGGGGAACCACGTGCCACAGATGGTTCTCACATCCCCTGGGTGCCCAGAGCATTGGGTGCCACCTCCCCTGGGTGCTCTCCGTGCTTTTGGTACCATGTCTGGAGGTTCTGTAGGTACCAAATCCCACCCCCAATCCTCCTCATCACCACAGGGAAAGGGGGGGGAGGGGGGTCCTTCCAGTTGGGTGCCCCCACCTCACCTCCTCATAAAACTCCATCAGGGGTTTGGCCTCCTCTGCCTGGTTAAAGGCGAAGTCTCGGAAGAGCAGATACCCTGGCAGGGACAGAGCCACGGCGTGAGAGGTGTCTGTCCCAGAGGGGCACCGTGTGTCCCAGGGATGTCCCCAGGGCCTGGCTGTCCCCACGGCCACCCCCAGGCTGGGCTGAAGGAAGGGGAAGTGCCACGCTGGGGATGAGGCAGGGAGGCAAGGACAGGGCTGGCACAGGGAGTGCTGTTGGGCACCATGGGACAGGGATGCGGTGAGGTGGCGAGGAGGTGGGTGCAGTTTTGGGGGGCAGTGGGGCAGAGTGGGGGGGACACCACGGAGCTGCTGGCGGGAGGACGTGCCCGGAAACCGCTGGAGCAGGCGGGGAGGAAGTGAGAGATGCTTCCTGCCCCGGTTAGCGCCGGCCTGGGGGAAGTGACGGGGCGGGGGACATGGGGTGTGGGACACGGGACCTCTGGAGGGGAATGGCCACAGCCACTGTCACAGCTGCCACCAACCCAGCCCCCCTCTACGCTTGCCCAGGCACACAGCGAGGGTCCCCGCGTTGGGGGACACTTGTCCAGGTGTCCCCTGTGTCCCCCACATCCCCAGCTCACCGATCTTCTGCGTGAAGATCTTGTCGAAGGTCACCTCTCCCCGGTCCTCCAGGTACTTCTGCATGACACTGCGGATGCTGCGGAGACATCAGAGGGGCTCAGCACCCCGCCTGCCCCAAGCCCCCCAAAGCCCCCGTGTCCCCTCTCTGTCCCCATGGCACCCCGCTGGCCTGTGCATCCTCCCAAAAAGGGAAGTGGAGAAGCGGGGTGCACACGCAGCTTCACGTGTGTGTTTGTGTGTAAGAGGGAGGGGGGGATCCCACGGGTGTGGGAGCACATGGGTGTGTGCACACACCCCTCATGGCACCCTGCATGCGTGCACACGCGTGTTGGGACACACACACACACACACACACACGGTCATGGGTGTGCCTGGCAGGGGAGGTGTGTGCCGGGAGGGTGTGTGGGTGTGCAGAGGGAGGATGCAGGGCTGGGTGTGACTGTGTGCTGTGTGTCAGAGGGAGGGGGGGATCCCACGGGTGTGGGAGCACATGGGTGTGTGCACACACCCCTCATGGCACCCTGCATGCGTGCACACGCGTGTTGGGACACACACACACACACACACACGGTCACGGGTGTGCCTGGCAGGGGAGGTGTGTGCCGGGAGGGTGTGTGGGTGTGCAGAGGGAGGATGCAGGGCTGGGTGTGACTGTGTGCTGTCAGGGTGTGTGTCTGTGTGTCTGTGCCCACGTCCCCATGTCTGTCTGTGTGTCCACGTCCACGCAACTGTGCCTGTACCTGTGCCCGTGCATGTGTCCCCACATCTGTCTGCGTGTCCGTGCATCCGTGTCCCTGTCACCATGTGTCCATATGTCTATGTCCATACATCCATGGCTGTCCCTGTGTCCATGTCAGTGCCCATGCCTGTGTCCCCACATCTGTGTCCATGCATCCGTGTCCCTGTCACCCCGTGTCCATATGCCTATGTCCATGCATCCATGTCTGTGTCCCTGTGTGCCCGTGTCCCCATGTCTGTCTGCATGTCCATGCATCCGTGTCCCTGTCACCACGTGTCCATGTCCACGCATCCATGCCTGTGTCCCTGTGTCCCTGTGTCCCTGTCAGTGCCCACGCGTGTCCCCATGTCAGTCTGCGTGTCCAAGTCTGTGCACCCACGTCCCTGCCACGCTGTGTCNTGGGATGGGGATGTGGAGGAGCGGCTCTCCGAGAAGGGGTGGGATGGGCTCTTTTTTCCTTTCTCCTCAGTCTACAACCCCCGGGGGGTCAGGGTCTCTAGCTGATTTTTTGGATCAGCTTCTCATCAGACAGGCAGTAGAGGCTGTTGATGGACAGGTCCGAGATGAAGTGCTCACAGGCTTTGCGGGTGATCTGTTTGCAACCTCGCAGGTCGATGAGGGTGACGTTGGAGATGCGGCGCAGGTACAGCAAGGCCTGGTCCGTCAGCTTATTGCAGCCTGGAGAGGAGAGGAAAAAAAAGTGAGCTTTGACACCTCCAACCAAACCAGAGCTGAGCTCCCCACGTCAAGTTGGCAATCACAGGATGTTTTAGGTTGAAAGAGAGCTCCAAGATCATCCAGTCCAACCTTTGATCGACACCACCAGCTAACTACTAAATCATGTCCTTAAGGACCAGGTCCAAACACCTTTTAAATACCTCTTGGGCAGGCCAGGACAACTGGGAAGTTGCTTTTAGAGCTACCAAGCTGGTGAGGGGCCTGGAGAACAAGTCCTAAGAGAAGTGGCTTTAGTATGGAGAAGAGGAAGCTGAGGGGAGACCTATGAGGAAGGACACTGAGCTGCTGGAGGTGTCCACAGAAGGGTGAGCAAGCTGGTGAAGGCTCTGGAGAACAAGTCCTATGAGAAGAGGAGGATGTGGGGAGATCTCATTGCCCTCTACAACTCCCTGAAAGGAGGTTGCAGGGAAGTGGGTGTTGGGCTCTTCTCCCAAGCAAACAATGACAGGACCAGAGGAAATGGTCTGAAGTTGCACCAGGGGAAGTTTGGATTAGATATTAGGAAGAATTTCTTTACTGAAAGAGTGGTCAGGCCCTGGAAGGGTCTGCCCAGGGATGTGGTGGCATCACCATCCCTGGAGGTGTTTAAGAACCATGGAGATGTTCTTGACACTCAGGGAGGTGGTGGAGTCACCATCCCTGGAGGTGTTTAAGAACCATGGAGATGTTCTTAACGCGGGAGGTGGTGGAGTCACCATCCCTCGAGGTATTTAAAAACTGTGTAGATGTTCTTAACCATGCAGGGCATGCTCTAGTGGCCGAGACTGTAGGCATTTTGGGTTGTTTTGGGGTTTTTTTTTGCTTGTTGTGTGTGTATGGTTGGACTGGGTGGTCTCAGGGCCCCTTTCTAACCGCGACCCTTCGGCGATTCTCCGACAACGAAGTCCAATCGGGCCACGCCGAGGAGCACCCACCTGCCATGTTGAGCTCGGTGAGGGAGTTGCGTGTGGAGGAGCCCACGGCGGTGAGGAGGTTGGCTGACTGGTCTGTAAGGTGGTTGCAGTGGCTGAGGTCGAGGCGGGAGAGCAGGGGCATATGGCGGATGATCAGCCGCAGCGTGGCGTCCGTGATGTCCAACCCCGCGAGCCGGAAATCGATCATATTGCGGAGTTTGCTGCGATTGTCCTGACCTGCAAAATGGAGAGGAGGAGCTGTGTGGATTCTGACAGAATCACAGGATGGTTTTAGGTTGGAAGAGAGCTTCAAGATCATCCAGTCCAGCCTTTGACCAACACCACCAGCTAACTGCTAAACCATGTCCTTAAGCACCAGCTTCAAACACCTTTTAAATACCGCCAGGGATGGTGACTCCACCACTCTCCTGGGCCATTCCAATGCCTGACAATCCTCTCAGTGAAAAAATATTTCCTAACATCCAGCCTAAACCTCCCCTGGCACAGCTTTCACCCATTTCCTGTGGTCCTATCACAGTTTACTAAGGAGAAGAGACTGTTTCCCTCCTCGTTCCAACCTCCCTTGAGGTAGCTGAAGAGAGCTATAAGGTCTCTTCTCAGCCTCCTCTTCTTCAGACTGAACACCCCCAGCTCCTCACAGGACTTGTGCTCCAGGCCCTTCATCAGCTTTGTTGCCCTTCTCTGGACATGCTCCAGCACTTCCATGTCCCTCCTATAGTGAGGTGCCCAGAACTCAACACAGGACTCAAGATGTGGCCTCACCAGAGCTGAGTACAGAGGGACGATCACCTCCCTATTCCTGCTGGCCACTGAGTTCCTAATAGAAGCCACGATGCCATTGGCCTTCTTGGCCACCTGAACACAGGTGCTGACTTGGGTCAGGGTATTTCAGGTCTGGGAGCACCTCCCTGCTTTCTGTGCCTAACATCTCCCCCTCCAGCTCTTCAGCTCTGCTCCATTAACAGCCTGGACAACAACTTACTGGGTTTGTCTGTCGGAGGGGTGAGTAAATCCCGGATCTGAGGGTCCTTGATTCCTACTGCCCACCGAAGATCGAGGGTCCTGAGAAGGGGGCAGCTGGAGGTACTGAGAGCACAGACTGCAGACCAGGAACAGCCTGCTAAGATGAGGTCTTTCAGGCCTGATGGGAGAAGGGAGAGAGGTAACAAGTCAGACAGGCTTCGTCGGCTCCGAGACATTCCAGATCCCAACTCTCTTTCTCCAGGTACACCAGGAAGCAGCTCCCCTCCTGGCCTGGGGTGGGATGGGGAATCTGAGCTCTGTAAAGCGGGAGAGGCTGAGCACATCACTACGGGCTGCGTGCTGGGATTCAGACACCCAGGAGCTTCCAACACAGCCTGGTGGTCTTGCTGTTCTCCAGCCAACAGGAAACCTGGGAGAAGGCTGGTGGTAGTTGGAGAGACCTTTCCCTGGCCCACGCTCACCTGGCAGCCTGTTGACAAGCCATGTAAGCTGTTTTTTGGAGATATTGGTCCAGCTGAGGTCGAGGCTGACGGGTTGTCTTTTGATGATGCCGCTCAGCGCCTGGGGGGTGATGGACTTGCACCTGCTCAAATCTATCTTTGTCCACAATCTCTTGTCACAGCACCTAGGGAGGAGGACAAGGCTGGAAGTTGAGCCCGATGGGACAAGAGAGACAGCTGGTGGGTCACTGGGGTTTGGGGAGGAGCCCAGCCCTGGTGTAGCCCCAGCTGCAGCACAAAGCTGCTGTCTGGTTTCTCTGGATTTCTTTGGACACGTGGGGAGGTTGCTGGAGGGGTTTGGCCACCCAGGAATGCCCAGGACAACCCCTGGGGGGTTCTGCTGCCACATAACAAGACTCCAAATTGCAGCTGTCTGCTTCCTTGTCCCCTCTCCTAGGTGTTCCTTCCACCAGGGTGAAGCATCCTCACTCCCAGCAAGCAAAACACTCATCCTAGTCCTACCCCATGGGAGACCCAGGACCTGATGGCAGCTCAGCTGTGCCTCTGAAAGGTGCCACAAAAGTGGCAGGTGAGGGGATGCTCTCCTCCAGCCACCATGTCACACCATTCCCACCAGTTCCTGATCAAAGCTGGATGGTTTTATATTTTTTTTTCCCCATCGTGCCATTCCAGCTGCTTGGCAGTTTGACACCTCCCATTTTCCAGTCCCCGTCTGTTCCCAATCCCTCCATCCCCAGCTGTCCCAGTGCCAGCATTGTCTTCAGGACTGCCATCCCCCCCGAGGCACTTCCAGCCAGCAAACCCATCCCTGCCTCCCCCAGCTTACTGGGAGGCCCTGGCAGGACAAGAGGCTGGGAGTGAAGGGCAAGGACCAGGCCGGGTAGTGGGCAAGGAAGGGGCATCAGCACCTCCCAAGGGCACAGCAGGGGACACAGGCACTGGGGGTGACAGCACAGCCTGCCACTGTCTCCCAGCAGGGGGGACAGGGTAGGGACAATAAAGAGGAATCATAGAATGGTTTAGGTGTGAAGGGATCTTAAAGATCACCCAACTACCACGGGCAGGGACATCTCCCACCTGCCCAGGTTGCTCTGAGCCCCATCCAACCTGGCCTGGAATACTGCCAGGGATGGGGCAGCCACAGCTCCTCTGGGCCAGAGGCTCAGCCCCTTCAGGGTAAAGGATTTCTCCCTCATGTTCAACCTCACTCTCCTCTCTTTCAATTTAAAGCCATTCCCCCTCATCTCATCCCTCCAGGCCCTCATCCAAAGTCCCTCCCTCAGCTTTCCTGCAGCCCCTTCAGGCACTGGAGGGTGCTCCAAGGCACACACCTTTATAAAAAGATCAACACACATACGGCAAAGGCAGGAGATGCCCACAAAGCCATCGAGAAGAGACTGAGGAGGCCCCTTCCCCCTTTTCCCCCTTGGCTGCCCATCAGGCACAGGGCTGGGTGTCTGTCCCCCACCTCCCCTGACCCACATCCCCCACACTTACCACTTGTACCAGGTCTTGCACACCCGCATGCACTCGCAGAGCTCCCTGCGAGTGAGGTAGCGGAAGACGGACATCCAGACCTCCCTCTGCATCCAGCTCTCCTCACCCTCCTGCCCCCGGCCCCCGCGGCCGTTCAGCCGGGCCGCTCCCCCTTCCTCCGCGTTCTCCTCCTCTTCTTCCTCTTCCTCCTCCTCCTCCTCGGCGGCCGCCGCTGCCTCCTCCTCCCCCCCGCCCCTCAGGGGCATCCTGGTGGGTGGGTGACGCATGACCACGCGCGGAGAGTGCTGCAGGTTGGCGGAGGAGGCGGTGATGGCTTGCAGCTTGGGGACGATGGAAGTGCCGTGGACGTCTTTGGTGGGGCGCTGGAGCGTCACGGTGAGGTAGGAGCCGTGGAGTTTGGCCTTTTCCACCTCCGACAGCTCCTTCTTGCCGCTGGGGTTGTTCTCCTTCTCCCTCACCATGGTTCTCTCGGTGGCCTGGAGCCTCAGCAGCTGCCGCCGTTTGAAGCGTTCGTCCCTGCTGGCACTGTGGTGGTCGCTGGGGCCGGCTCCGGGGGACGAACGCGTCACCACGCCTCGGGGGGACGCGGGGTCGTGGATCAGCTGCAGCATGGGGGTGGGCGAGTTGGGCGGGGGGGTCAGGGGCTCCTCACAGCTCCGCAGGGGCCGCAGCACCTTGGCTTGTGCCGCGTCGTCGTCGCTCTCCTCCACCTTCCGCTTCTGCAGGGCGGAACAGCGGAGAGTGGGGATGGAGCAAGGGTGGAGCCGGGGAACAGATCCCCTCCTCTCCTCTTCCCCCCACAGAGCCGTGCCCAGGACCACCGGGAACAGAGTCCACCCATACCAGCAACCCAACTTTTTCCTTCCCCCTCCACAGAAGGTGTCCCCTGAGGTTGGAGGTGGCTTCCACCTTGTGCTCCACCTCTTGCAGTGGAAAGCCTCAGGATGACAGCTCAGTGCAGGACACCGTGGGGACAGGAGGTGCTCAAGACATCTGCTTAAAGTGCCAGGGGACCCAGGAACCCGGCAGATGTGCACCCCAAGCATGCACAGCACCCAGGAGAAGGTATCCCAGGGTGGCTGCTCCCCACCTGGCTTGCCTGAGCTGCCACACTTCCATCCACAGCCGTGGACATGGTCCTACAGGCGATGCAGCAGCTGTAGGCCAGTGTCCTGGGCAGTGCTGGCAGCTGCCACCGCACGCCGTCCGCTTGCTGCCGGGTGTAGGACCCCGGCTGCCCCTGCTGCTTCTGCAGGAGCCGGGTCCTGGCCCGGTGCTGGGCTCCCTGGGAGCCGGGGACAGAGAGCAGGGAGCTGTCAGCTTGTCCCTCTGCAGCAGGGGGACAGGATGGGGGACACATGTCGTTGCCTTGCCACCAGACAGTTTGCCTCCTACCTGGCCTTTCTCTGTGTCGTCACCCTGGTAGCATTTGGGGCACTCCCAGCAGTTGGGGAGCTCATCGTTGAGCAGCCCTTCCCCATCCATCTGCCAAAAGAAGAGGGGGAAGTCAGCAGCAGCCCTTCCCCACAGCTGAGCCCCCCCAGTCCACCACCACCCCCATGCTGCCCACCTGCAGGCAGCCAGGGTGAACGATCTCGTTGCAGATACAGCACTCCATGAGCTTCTTTTCAAAGTCCTGTGAGTCCTCGTTCTGATCCACCTCCCCACAAAGTGCACACGTGACCGAGTGAGGCAGCCTGGGCTACAAAGGAAAGCAGGAGTGAAACCAGGGCAAGGTGGGACAACCCTTCCCTCTTTCCTCCTCTCCCTCGCCGTTTAAATGACAGGATGTCAGATCAGAAGGGACCTCAAGGATCATTTGGACCTCATCTAATACTGTTGTTTATATGAGATGTCTCAGCACTCCATCAAGCTGAGACTTAAAGCTTTCCAAAGTGGGAGAATCCACCACTTCCCCTGGGAGACCACTCCCAATGTCTGACTGTCCTCAGAGCGAAAAATTTTTTCCATTTTGTTCCAAATCATGGGGAAGGGGCCAACTGCCCCACGGGGAATTAAATCTGGCCATTGCCCTCCTCTTCCTGCCCCTGGTGAGCCACACAGAAGTCGCTACCAGGCAGCAGGAGACTGGTGAGAGAAGGATGAGGCTGTGGACTCACCGCCAAGCACTGCCGGAGGACACAGGACTGCTTCATGCGGCCAGGCCCACCGAATTTCTTCATGTCCCTGCAGTAGTGGCACATGCCACACTCCCCCTGCATGCAAGCCTTGCATTTTCGGCACCGCACCCGCCTCCGCCGGGCGCCGGAGACGATGGGAGAGACCGTGGACCTGACGGGTGTGGGGCGAGGGGCTGGCTTCATGGTGTGAGGCTTGGTGATGGGGATGGTGGGCAAGCGCACCCTCAGCCGGGCCTGGAGCTTTAGCTGGTGACAGAGAAGAAGAGGGAAGTGGCGTGAGGTGAGGGAAGTGCTGAGTTCAGTTTGGATCTCCAGGTTGTCATCTTGGAGAGGGTTTTGGAGGGCAGCCCCGCTGCCTCACCTCTTTGTGGACAATGGGACCTATATGGGTGCTGCCACCCCACATCAAGAGCTCTCCCTTCATCCCTCCCCACGACAGTCAGGGTCTGAAAAGGGCTGAAGAATCCCAAAAGCATTATGGTGCTCCAACAATATGCTCCAACAATCCAACAATGGTGCTCTTGCCTTCCGAGGCAAAGAATGACCAAGCCAGGCAGGCAGAAGGGCTGTCCCCTCTCTGTCCCCCTGCCAGCTGGGCAAGGGGACAAGGCCCAGCTCTGATACGAGTGCTCTGGTCACTCTTTCCCACGAGGAGGAAATTCTGGGAGCACCCAAACACCCCATGTTTATAGTACAGGTGGAAAAATGTCCAGCAAAAGGACAAGGTCAGGGATGTGCCAAAAATCCTGAGTGCTGCATCCAAAGCCTGCAGACATTTCTCTTTTCCCAGAAAAGCTGCCTGAGATGCTTGTGCTGCTCAAGGGACCACTCTGGGCAGGCAGAGACAAACACCTCCAATGGACAATCCCAGAGGTTTCTTTGTCTCCAGACACCCAGACGGGGTGTTACCCACCCTTCCCAGGGGGATGGGGTCCTGCTCTTCCCATAGGCCTGCCCGTGATCCCATCTCCTGGCAGGAAGGAAGCAGTGACCTACGGGAGATGTCCTGCTGGGCTGTGGGGAGGCAGCCTGCAGAGGGGAAGTCCGGCTGCTCCTCATCTCCATCTGCCCAGAGAGCCCAGCCCAGGCTGCGGCCCTGGGTTATGAGCACAGCTTGAAAGGCAAAGGCAGTGAAGCACTGAAAGGGCCTTTTATTCAGGAGAAGATGGCTGCTGCCTGCAGGTAGAGACCCCTCCAGGAGGGAGCTGCCATCCTTAGGGTTGCAATAACCAAGTGGAGAGCACGGGGAGGGTTTTCCGCCAGTGCTGTAGAGGTGGTTGTGCCCCACAGCTCCTTGCCTGCCCACCAAGGCAGATAGGAAAGCAATGCTACCCCACCCCAGATGTGGGCAGAGACTCAGCCAGAGGCAGTTTGTCAGCTCAACCCCACATGATACCCACCCAGCTCAGTTCCTCAAAGCTCCTACCTTATCTCTCTTGGGCCACTGGACGATGGGGACGCCTGTAAGTGCCAGTTTGGGATCGCTGTTTGCGTATTCCTCTAGCAGCAGCTAAGGGAGAGAGGGGACATGCACAGACATAAAAATAAATAAATAAAAAGGGGAAGAAAAAAGAAAAAAAAAAAAAAGAGAGAGAGACAAAACGCACAGGTGTGAGCAGAGCAAAATGAGGCTCCCACCAGATGCCAAGGGTGCTTCAAACCTGCCTGGGAAGGGAAGGAGCTCTCCTCTACCCCTTGCCTGCCAGCACTGCTCCCTCCCCACGTTTGCCAGACAAGCTCTGTCGAGTCGAGCTGCACGAGTGCTTTCATCAACTGCAGCTCAGCCCCGAGGCCCCGCGCTGGTAGGGGGGAGAGTGCCAAGTTTCTGCAATCCAGGGGGAGGATTTAATGGGGGAGGAAGGACGAAGGGTCCCTCCCTCTGCCCCCTGGCCATGGGGTGGCTGGAGGGTGCAGCAGTGGCAGGACCCGGTGTCCCAGCACCCCTTCCCTAGCCAGCTGCAAGCTGCCAGGTAGCCAAAAGCTGCTCCCCTGCACCACAGGCTCCCTCCCTCTCGGTGGATGGGGAGGGGGCTCCTTATATATCTCAGCCCCCTCTCCACACCCCATTCCCCACCGAATTTATAGCCGTTGCAAAGGTGCATTTTATTTACTTGGCGTTGCCATGGCTACGCCAGCAGCAACCTCCTGCCGGCATCCCTGCTGCCAGGCAGGACCCGGGCAGGGGGTGGCCAGTGTCCCCTGGGGGGGGGACGGACGTGGATGGTTGGTGTGTCCCCCCCTTAAGGTGGGGCTGGTCCCAGATTTCCAGTTCTCCCCAGCCCTGGGGGAGGCAAAAATCCGCGACCACCCCC